>JBCNYH010000007.1:4845201-4855240 GCA_039654325.1 Tandanus tandanus
TCTCTCACACACACACACACACTCTCTCACACACACACACACACACTCTCTCTCTCTCACTCACACACACACACACACTCTCTCTCTCACTCTCACATACACACACACTCTCTCTCTCTCACTCACACACACACACACACACTCTCTCTCTCACTCTCACATACACACACACACACTCTCACATACACACACTTTTAACTGATATACTGCTGGGCTTTATAAAGAATACAAGATTAAATAACTGTAATCGCTTTGGTATTATTTCAACAACCTTAAGCAAGATCACAATAGCCATTTCCATCCAGAGTTCAGTTAATTTTTCACCCACTCCATAAAGTCTTCTCCAGCACATCCCAAAGACTTTCAGTAGGGTTAAGATCAGGACTGTGGTGCCAGTTCATGTGAAAAAGATTCCTCATGCTCCCTGAACCTCTCTTTCACTATCTGAGCCCCTGTGCCATCAGGGAGGAAAAAGTCCATTGATGTAATAACCTGGTCATTCAGTACATTCAGGTCAGCTGACTGAATTTAATTACCACATTAATGTTGCTGAGCCTTGACCTGACCAACTGAAGCAACAATGACTCACAGTCTCTATATAGTACAAAGAAATATCTACTTTAAAAACATCATCAGCTCGGAGTGTGGCCTGAGAACTGAAGACTAATTATTAAAAGAACAAAATGCTATTTTTTTAAATGAATAACCTGATTTTCTTTGCCTCCTCTGCATGCTTTGGTGATGTTTCATCCAAACACTGACAAGTCTTTGGAAGCACGTCTTGTTGTTCTTTTGAGATCAGCACTATTGTGTCCACAGGAGGTGCATCTCTAGGTAAAGGTTCAGGCCAGACTGGATTTTCAGTTGTCTCCTCTTCCCTCTGGTCATCGGTCTCGTCCACTCTGCAGCGCTTGGTGCTTGGTTTTAACACATGGCAGACTACAAATCATATTAAACATGTATGTTATTTGCATTTTTAACTTCTCAGAGACAGCTTTTGAATCATTTTGCAATAAAAGACCAAATAGTAAGGGAGCAATATTGGGAAACATATTGAGTGTGTGAAACAGCTACTGTAATTAAAGCTCAAACTAATTGATAAGGAACATGGTTTACATTTGCTAAGCAAGATTTTCATGTTTAATTTATTTATTTATTTTCATTCCTTGTGTGTGTCAGTTAAATCACACTAAAAATAGGTAATGGAACCTCCACTGATTGGACACTTCAGTAGGAACACTTTATTAATACTGGGTAGGTTCTGACTTTGCTCCCACAAGTGCCTTAACTCTAAATACATGTATGTTTGGTATTAATTTGCTTTGCATCTTTAAAGCTTAAAAAAGTACCTATGTGTCTGAGACAGCCCCAGTTCATCTGGTGAACAGCTCGAACATTATGAACAGACTCCAGAGCACTGCAAAGCGAGAAGATCAAATGTAGCTTAAATGTTGGAGAGAACACATGCTCTTCCAGACACATGCTCCTGATAGATATATTAATAACTCTAATACATAGCCACAAATTATTCCATCACCTTTTAGAATTTTATGCACGTTTTCCTTTCAAAGCTCCACAGAAGTGGGATGAACTACATCTCTTGCAGTTAGAACCCACCTGTGACATGGGGGACCAATATCATTCAGCACCGGTGTAGGATCACCAAGCAGAGTTTGTACAGTTTGGCAAACTGACTGAGAAAGAGAAGTCAAGTTATATCCGCCCTAAGACAAAGAAAAGGAGGAGGAATTACTACATTGCTACATACTAATGTAAACACGAGAAGAAGAATGTGTTTAGGTTTACAGCAGTGTACATGCCTCTAAAACAACACACAATCTGCCCCCAGCCAGAGATGTCAACAGGTGGGTAAGGTGGCCAAAAATCTCAGGAGAAGCACACATGTGACCCTGGAAAACACACAATTATACACAGCAAACACTTTCACTGGATGATGCACTTTTACTTTCAGAATTTGCCAAGTGGTTTTTTTGTGCCCTGGCATATTTTAAAGAGTACTGGTATTGGTCATCCTTGCAGCATAATTTGTGTGTATGTAATTTTTTTTGTCCATAAAAAGCACAAAACTGGGTCATTCTATCCTGTGGGTTACTAGTGGAGGATAAACCTATGGTTAGCAGGCGTTTTTCCCTGGAACTGATGTCAACATGTTGGGCGTGTTGGGTGATAAAAAACAAAAACGTGTTCAAGAGGCAATTATGGTTAACAATTTGAAGGAAATTGGTGTAAATGGTGACCTATTTGAACCAGAGAGGGAGGAGTCTTGTGGAGACAGTGAGACGTCACATTCTAGTGACTCTGAGGACGAGAACGCTGCCAGAGATGAGCGTGACGGTAAATCCAAAATGGCGTATGCAGCTAACGTTTTGCCAACTCGGCTTTCCTGTCGTCATTTGCTTTAGGTACACAAAAGAAATGTTTCCCGTGATTTTCTGCGCTTGTTGCTTGTGCAGCTCAGCACTGGTCGATAATGTGTTACGATGCACGGGGTCAGTGACGCAGCCTAGCCAATGTATCGAGTTCACGTCACTACCTGGCTGGAACAGTCAATCAGAAAGAGCATGCCTTGTGTCATAGCACTTGCGCGCACTTTAAAATCGGGTAAGGACTGATGCTGCTGAAAGGAACCGCTGATGTTATACGTGATCGTTTAAAATAGCTAGTAACACTAATTCACCACAGGTCCCCTTTAAGTAAAGCTGTGGAGCCCTCACATAAGACATTATTTATACAGACTGTTTCCCTGGATCCATATACAATTATTTATTTAAACAAACATATTATAAATTCTCACATTGAAGCCCTTGGACTTTGTGATGCTTGTGTGTATGGTTTTGAAGTTAGCCTTGAAACTATCTTGGATTTGAAAAAAAAAAAGAAAAACCTATATTATATATACACACATACATACATAAATATATATAAATATAGGAAAAATGTCTCTTGACCCAGACTTTTGGGACACCCTGTATACAATAATAATAATAATAGTAGTAAAAAAAAAGTAGAAAAATACATGTAATATAATGTATAAAGATGTTATAAAGTATCTACTGCTGTGTATTTTTTCCTAAAATACTTAAAAAATAAAAGTGGTATTTTTGTTAAATTCTTTAAATATTTTTTAGGCCCATTGCATTTCTTATTTTTATTTATTAACGTATATGCTTATTACTGCAGATTCACAGCTTGGGTAACTTGCTAGTTCTTGAGTGCTTTTGATCCCTGTTCTCCATTTTGTTATTATTGTAAATACAAGTTTTGCATTGCTTATAACAGTGATGCGTTAAATAAATTTGGTAATCAAATTAAGTAGAATGTTAGCAGTAATACAGAACTGTACAAAAATTTTAGGTTTATACAAAGAAATGCTGTAGAGCAAAAATGCCTTAATGCCTTAAACTGTAGGTTTTAATGAGAACCTCTTCTCTTGCAGAACCAGCCACAGTTCTCTTGGAGATTTTGACTGTCGCACTTGCTTTTTTTATCTGCATACAAACCCAGGAGCCTTCATTATGGTTCTCTCTAAAGTGGGCCCCTATTCTTTATCAATTACAAACATTTTTCCTGTAAAGTGGCCTTCACACTGTAACGAATTGGCCCAGCGTATGGACAATTTTTGGTATTCCCTTATACGCTGAAGTTTGTTTCTATTTTGTTGTTCGTTTTAATAAGTTTCTGTATGCTGTTGTTCGTGCCATTCGTTCGGAGATTTCTGTGCATGCATAAACATTTTCGATGTATGCCAGGCAGCAGCCCATGCGCAGCAAGAAAGCTAGACTTCTTGCTAATCATCCACACTGCTCATTATTTACACTCCTGAGCTTGAATTATTTCTTCATTGCCCTGGGCTCCCCTGCTGGTACTGTTGAGGATATGGAGAAGTTGAGACACTGGATGGACTAGAAGAGACATTTCTGTGAAAGGTTGGGGCTGGGAGACCTGGATCTTGAGGCTTCTTGGGATGCAGCTGCTTTTTTCAGGTGAAGGTGCGGGTGGTGGAGATGGAGCTTTGCATGTTTGCCTGAGGGATGGCGGCTTCCTCTGAATTTTGTGTGCATTCTGATTTTTGCAATTCATTCATGTTCGTTTCCTCAAATCCTTTTAGTGTGAAGGCCGCTTAACATTTAACTTTGTGAAAAAGTACTAATGTTTGGAAATCTAAAATGTTCCTGTACTGACTCACTAAATGGACACGTCAAAAAATACAAATCTATATAAAAGCTTATATACTAGAATATAAGGTGCCTACAACCTTTGCACAGTACTGTACGCATAAACACTAAAGAACTTTAGAGAATTGTCTGTTAAACCTAGATATAGCCCCGTTAAAAATGTTTAATGCTTGAGGTTTATGGTATGGAATAAACTGAGACTTTTATTCACCTCTGGATCTCCGATGGCAGAATCAAATCCTGCACAGACAAACACCAGCTCAGGATCAAACTGGAAGAACATGTAAAGACAGAAGTTTAACTAGTGAACATGTAAAAGAAATAAAATTTCTGAGTATGGAGTTTTTAAAGGTCTAAATGTTTAAAGTTACCTCATATGCAATAGGCAAAAGAACATGGAAAAACGCTGAGAGGTAGTCACTATTGGTCAATCCCACCTGGGGGAAAAAAATTAACAGGGAATACAAAAAACTAAAGCTAATTACGGCAAATTTCTTACATTAGACTATTTATTTACTTTGTTCAATGCACAGGCAGTAAACACTAAAATTTTAATAAGAATTAAACCTGACAAGACAACCAAAAATGACAATTTCTACAGTAGTTCATTAACTGTTATCATTTCTTTCATTACACAAAGACTGAAAAGAACGTACGTAGAAGGTCACGGTGGTCACCTCTAAATTTAGTGAACTATATTCTCAATATAAATTCGGGAATGTGCTCCATGCTGGACAGCAGTACCTTATTCCAGGGTAGGTTGATGTTAAAGCCAATTCCTTCGTCTTTCCCCACACTATCGAAGTCCGACTCAGAAAGATGAGGCCAGAAACGCTGGTGCTCATAGCGATGCCATGAGAAATACAAGACACTACAAAACCAAACAGAGCAGTACACAGTGAGTAGGCCGAAGTGCCTGGTTTGATTTTAAAGGGGAGACATGATCCTTTTAAAAAAAATTTTGATGTTACAGTGATGAATAGCTGTTAGATGATTCCATAGTGTCAATTAACACTGGGGTTTTGGGGGGGGTTGAACTATCGCCTTCTGATTAGCTGGCCTTCCCCTACTACCCCCATGCACAGTGGTATCTCTGACCAATTAGAGCAGAGAAGGCACGAAGAGCAGAAAGACCATAAATAGATGGAGGAAGCCAAACAGGTCGTCAAGCGCACACACTCAAAATCAGTGTTTCAGGGGGAGAAGCAGTTTTCTGAAGAACTTTGGAGTTTTTTGTAATAGGAATCATACTTTGGTGCGCCACTGGTATCCAAAATGAAAAATAAAGCTCTGGAAATGGGTATAATATCTGACCTTAAACTGAAGAATTTTACTTTAAAAAACAGTCTCACCTGGAATCCTCTTCAAAGCAATACTGCACTCCCTGTCCATGATGAATATCCCAATCCACGATCAACACCCTGAACACATGAAAACCTCTTCAGACTACAGAAAAAAGCAGTGACACTAGCTGACACCATTTTATTTCTCATGCCATTCTTGGGTCGATACCTGTTGAGGTTGTAGTGTTTCTTGGCGTAACGGGCTGCTATGGCCACATTGTTGAACACACAGAAACCATTGGCTTCACTCCGCTGGCTGTGATGGCCTGGGGGCCTGAACACAACACAGGACAGAAGAATAAAAAAGAAACAAATAATAATAATAATAATTTTTAAGTCTTCTATAAGTGGACATTTTATAAGTGGAGTATTTATTCTAATGACATTTTTGATACATGGACTGACAAAACTTTAACGAAATGTAAATAACACAATTCACTGAATATATAATATTAATGCACGGAATTCTCGCCTTGACATTTACCTTACAAGAGCCATTCCATTCCTCACCTTCCCCGCCATAACATTATCCACCAGCTGCAGCGTAGCGCCGACTGCCAGCGTAGCACAATGATAAATATTCTACAAAATATAAAAAGGATCAGGAGCATGACTGTGCACACCAGCTGAAATAAAATAAACGTTTTATTCCTGTTGGTGTTCTGCAGTACTGTGGCTTACGGGATGAAAATAAACGTCTCCATATTGCTTAGTGAAGGTCACCAGATCCTCCAAACTCATGTGTGGGGTTTGTTTCACAGCATCAAGATACTCTTTACTGCACAGAGCACACACAACCATATAAGGATACAGGAATACTGTCTGGATTAGTGTGTCACATGGTTTGGTGAAGAGCTTCCAAAGTTTTCACCTCTCAGGAGTATGTCTCCTGATTCATTCATTTTCTGAACCGCTTAATCCTAACTTAGGGTCGCGGGGAGGCTGACGCCCATCACTTCTCCTGATTCTCATGTGATTTTGTGCTGAAACACCAAACAATTTGCACACTCATTGTACACACTGTACACGTACACACCACTACATCCGCACTACAGCCACTACCGTATATATTTTTTAAACTCTGTATTGATTATTTCAGGGCGTTCAAATTAAGCCGGCGGCCAATGGGATTTCCATCTTCTCGAGGCCTCTGCACCGTCTCTGCCGTCTCCTTTCGTGTCGTTTTCAAAGGAAAAAATCTGCATATTTTCTACATGCAACGTGCCTCCCATCATCTCGTCCACTTGGTAATGTGTAGACTCACTGCTGCCACTCAAACTAATCAATACTTTGCCCCAGTTTGTCCACTCTCTATGTCGCGGACACTCCTCCAGATCGCCACCGACCACCTTCACCTTCTGCGCAATGGGTCCACTGTGCAGGGCTCCGTATGTATTGTGTGAGGTATGTCTGCTTGGAGACTACACCCACCTATCATGTCGTCTGCATATGTACTAATTTATTCATGGCTTCCTAAAAGCAAAAACACAGTGAGCAGACGACTGTACAAATTTTTTCATTTTAGCATTTACATTTACGGTATTTTGCAGACTCCCTTAAGTGGCAGCTTGGTGGTACTGGGGCTTGAACTGCCAACCCTCTGATCGGTAACCCAGAGCTTTAACCACTGGGCTACCACTGCCCTGGTGCCAGTTCAGGTATGATGCAGTACCACACAAATCCATGAATGGATTTATGAGAGCAAACATGATGGGTACATTAATATAAACATTTTTAATTCTGCAGGTAAAAGAAAGAAACAGGGAAAAGTGTGTGTTAAGACCTGTGAGATTTGCACAGTGGAAGTGAACTCAACAGGATGCAACAGGGGGGACACCAAGGCGTTCCCAGACCAGCCGAGAGACGTAGTCCCTCCAGCTTGATCTGGGTCGATCCCGGGGTCTCTTCCCGTCTGTACATGCCCGAAACACCACACCGAGGAGGCGTTCAGGAGGCATTCTAATTAGATGCCCGAGCCACCTCAACTGGCTCCTCTCAACAAGGAGGAGCAGCGGTTCTTCTACAAGCTCCTCCCGGATGACAGAACTTCTCACCCTATCTCTAAGATCTTGAAGGTCCCAGCTTGATGAAGCCAAAAAGACAACGTCATCTGCAAAAGCAGAGACGAGATCCTATGGCCACCAAACCAGAACCCCTCAACGCCATGGCTGCGCCTACAAATTCTATTCATAAATATCATGAACAGAACCGATGACAAAGGCAGCCTTGGCGGACTTCAACCATCACCGGAAACGAATTCGACATCATGTTACCAATGCAGACCAATCTCTGGCTCCGGCAATACAGAGACCGAACGGCCCGTAGCAATGGGTCCGGTATACCATATTCCCGGAGTACACCCCACAAGATAGCCCGAGGGACACGGTCGAAAGCCTTCTCCAAGTCCACAAAGTACATGTGGACAGGTTGGGAAAACTCCCATGCCCCCTCCAGGATCCTGTAGAGTGTGTAGAGCTGGTCGAGAGTGCTGCAGCCAGGACGAAAACCACATTGTTCCTCCTGAATCCAAGGTTCAACCATTGGTCGGATCCTCCTCTCCAGTACTCCTGAATAGACTTTCCTGGGTAGGCTATGGAGTGTGATTCAACGATATTTAGAACACACACTCCGGTCCCCTTTTTAAAAAGGGGAACTACCACCCCTGTTTGCCAATCCAGAGGTACGGCCGCCGATGACCACGCGATGTTGCAGACACGTGTCAACCAAGACAGTCCTACTACATCCAGAGCTATTCAGGGTGGATCTCGTCCACCGCCGGAGCCCGGCCACCGAGTAGCTTTTTAACTACCTCGGCGACCTCAGCCCCAGCAATGGGCGGACCCCCACCCGAACCTCCAGGCTCTTCCTCCTCCATGGAGGGCGTGTTGGTGGGATTGAGGAGGTCCTCGAAGTATTTCTTCCGCCTCCCGACATCCCCAGTCGAGGTGAGCAGCTCCCCACTTCCACTGTAAACAGTATTTGTGGAGAACTGCTTCCCCCTCCTGAGGCGTCAGATGGTGGTCCAGAACCTTTTCAAGGCCAACCAATAGTCGCTTTCCAGGCCCTAACCGAACTCCTCCCACACCCGAGATTTTGCATCGGCGAATTTGCATAATATTGAAATTAGTCTGTAATATTTTCCTCTGAACAGTGGAATGCATTTATGCTGTTTATAATCTGGATAAGATTGTCCCAGTTTATTATTACCATGCACAGGTGGGATGAGGTTCCACACCCAGCATGACCCACCTGTGAACGAGTAGGATTTCCTCATCAGTTGCTGGACGAGTAGGAATACACACACACCTCTTCTCCAATCCTCTGCACTTCAGCGCCTCATAACTGACTGTTAACCGCTCAGGTACCTCGATATGACAGACTGGGCTGCACACAACAGATTACCAAGGCTTTAACACGTTTCTGAATACAACATTTTGCAAAAACTACGAGGCTGAAGTCGGGGCCTTATTCCAATTTTCCGTTCCACCTTAAATGCTGCACAGCCGACTGCAATGACGCCACTTTGCCACTAGGGGGAGACATTTCTCATGAGCATTCTTGAAAAATTGTGTTGGTGTTTTTAAGATGTACAAATGTTATGCTCATTTCAATACAGAACATGCCAAACTTCCCATTTCAATTAAGCATCGCAGGGCCGCAGTCGTGTATAGTTTGCATGCTGATCTACAACCGTGGGAATGAATGTCTGAGAGGTAACTTCTTCTGCTCTATCTTTCCCTCCAAACTGTTACTTGTTTCAAGCCATAAAATAAAATACACTTTTTTATTATTTTTTTAAATAAAATTAAATTCTGAGTTGAGTGATTGGGTTTTTTTCATCCTATAGATACTCGCTCGCACTCTTAATGGGATAAATGATTTCTTAGATATTTTGTAGCCAATTGTCATCAATTCTGTCAGCAAATCCTACATTTCACAGAGTAAGCAATTCACAAATAAACAACTAGTGTTATTCTTGTGTTATTGAAATCGCTACGGTTTCTAAATGGTGTAGTTTACATGTCGAGACTAAGATTGTGTGTTTGGTTTCCTCATTTTTGTTCCCTTCTATAAACAAGTTATTAAAATGAATTAATCTTGATATACGTTGGACACGTGTACGGGGTTTGAGAGTTCCCACCAAAAACTTGTCAAGTAATGAAATCATATGAGAGCTCTGTGTTTAGACTGTGCTGAAATCTTTATATTAGGAGTGAGTGAAAATAACGAGAGAGAGAGAGAGAGAGATGGACAGACAGACAGAGACAGACACAGAAAGAGAGAGAGAGAGAGAGACAGACAGACAAACAGACACAGAGAGAGATTGAGTGAGTGAGAGAGAGAGAGAGAGACAGACACACAGAGAGAGAGAGAGATAGACAGAGACACAGAGAGAGACTAAGTGAGAGAAAGAGAGAGACAGACAGAGACTGAGAGACAGACACAGAGAGAGCCTAAGTGAGTGATAGAGACAGAGAAAGAGAGAGAGACAGACAGACA
>JBCNYH010000007.1:4882273-4894532 GCA_039654325.1 Tandanus tandanus
ATATATATGTGGCATGTGGGAAAAAATAAAAGGACTACAGTTTGGCAGAGAAAGAACCTGTGAAACGTGGAGGTGGTAGTATTGTGATTTAGACCTGTTTTGCTGCAACTAGGCCAGAATGGCTTTTCATCAATGACAGACCACTGCATTCTGAATTTTAACAGAGTGACTCAATGAGCAGGACAACAACCCTAAAGTAATAAGTCATTCTGCCAAAGAAGGGCTAAAGAAAAATAAATGTGATGTCTTGGAATGGCCAAGTCAAAATCCTGACTGTTATGCAATATAAATTATGTGTGAGCAGTTTATGTGAGGAAACTCACCAATATCCCAAAGTTGAAGTATCTTTTTATCTACTTTTAGGACTTGTGTGAACATCTAATGTTTAAAAGCATAGTTATACGGTAATATAGAAATATAAAAGATTCTATAATATTCACAAACTTTATAGCACCACTATACAGAAAACACCTGTTCATTATTTAATTAGAGTGGGGCATGCAGTGGGGGAGGGGGAAGAGCAAAGTAATTTTGCACTTTTGCATCTTTGCACCACATTTCCTGTCAATGACCATAAAAAAGTCCCAGAAAGAACATCATAAAAATGTGGTTAAGATACTGTGTGAACTTCACATACAGTAGTGTGCAAAGGTTCTGGGCCACCCTATAATTTTAAGTACAATCTTTGTTATAGATTTTTATTTTGACTTCAGTTTCAGATTATCAGTTCAGTATAATTTTTTTTTTTTTTTTTTTTTTTTTTTTTTTTAGATTTTCAAATATTAGTTTCCCAGCACAAAATAATATTTTCAGATGAAAAATATCTGACGAGCTACAGCTGGTTCTGTGAAATGCTCAGTAAAACCCACAGCTCCTTTCCTATTAAAACTGCATAAAGTTTTACCTGAGGCATTTTTTTAAGCAAAGTGTCATCATACCATGCACATATCATGTTTCCTTTATTCTATTTTACTGCACTTTATTATTTATTATTACTAATTTAGTTGTATGGCATTTTATTTTATATTTAAGTACTATACTTTTTTTTTAAATTTTGTAAAACTTTTGTAAATTAAAAATAAATTGCAAAACACCTTTATTTTAAATGTTATAACTGTAAGTCTTTCATTCTTTAGTCAAATATGTATTAAGATTCTTAAGTTAAATGTTTATTTATCATTATTTATGAATTTAGGGTTTAAATTTTCAATATATATATTTTAAATAAAAATGATGTTGCCTTTTTGACTCAGAACATGGTTTAGCATCAGCTGTAGATGGAGAGGAGGTGGGATAAATTGGCAGATGGTATGTGTTGATTTTCACCTGTTTCTCATACCACAAATGTGCTTGCTTGCAACTTACACCCACATACACAGGTTCTGACCTGAAACAAAGTGAAAGCCACAAGCTAGTGTTGACCACATTTCTGTTGGTTTGGCTTTTATGTTAAGTCTGGGAAAATCTCTTGAGTTTTGTTTTTGTTTATTTTGTTTGTTTGCTTGTTTTTTTGCTTCACATGCATTAACAGGGACATTTACATTCATATACTTAAATGATTTAATTCATGAAGTTGGATATCCAGGTACTGGTCACATGACTAATATCGCAAGAGTGGTGGCCATATTTGACTAGGGTAGGTAATGAGTGTTTGTGTACTGCAAGCCTGTATTGACCATTTTGCAGATGTGTAGTGGTCTAATCTAGGTAACAGAAATTATATTCAGTTAGATGCCCTCCTCAAGGGCACTTCAGCCATGAAGGCAGAACAAGGGAAAGGTGCTGCTTACTACCCCCGCCGCCACAAATTTTTCCTGCCTGTTTGGGAAACAAACCCGCTTTTCTAACCATAACGCCACGTTACTGATAACTGAAGACTAGTTTCAAATCTAACTGGATATCAGTGGAAGAATTGTGGCCTGTCTTTTTATGCAGAATTGATTTAATTCCACCAGACTGTATGGCTTTGGGGCATGAACTGCCTATTTAAGATCTTGCCACAGTATTTCAATGAGGTTCAGACCAGGTCACTCCAAGACTCACCAGTCCAACAAATGTTATCCCATGGGTCATTACCATAAGCCTTTATGTTTCTCTTGTTTAGCAATGGTTGTATGTATACCATTCTTGCTTAGTCTCTTTGGAGTGGTGGAATCATGGACTCTCACCTTATCTGAGGCTTGCAGTTCCTTAGATATTCATGTTATCATATATTTTGTAACATCCCAGATGACTAGTCAACGAGATGAGTCAATGAGATGTTCATTTTGAGCAATTTTGGTGGGTTGACCAGTTTTGTGAAAATGTTTATATGACGATAATAGTTTGCTTGAGTCTCATAGCCTTGGGAATGGAAATTTGAAGTTCTTTTGGTGAATGAAGAAATGAAGGCTTTATTTTGAAAATGTGAAAATAACACAATAAAAAGCAAAAATAAATAAATACATATAATAATAATAATAATAATGATGATATGACATGTCTAAAAAAATACATACATTTATTCACTCTCACTCATTTGCTGAATCGTTTAATCCTACTGGGGTCGCAGGGAAGCTGGTGCCCATCTTTTTTTTTTTTTTTTTAGATCTATGAGTACTGATTGCTTGTGATCTATATCACTTGTTAATTCCTCAGTTGAATTAGCCTTTAATGTTGAACTACTTGATCTGAATCTGTATTGACTCTCAGAAAGTAATTAGTGTATATCTAAGAATTTGTCCAATCTGTTATTGAGCAGTTTTTCTAGGATTTTTAAAAATTGCGGCAATAATTTTGTGAAGTGGTGTTTATCCCCAGTAGCACAACTTAAGCTATCTTAACTTTGTTTGGCTATTTACCAGCTTGAAAAGATGAATTACAGATGAATGTTACTGGTTCTGAGATCCCCTCAATGACCTTTTCACATTTAAAAAAATACATTTGCATTTATTAATAAATAGCTATCTAACTTTCTCTTCAACTGCTGTATGGAATATTGAGTTGGGATTTCTTTTTATCTAGTCAGTCCAATCTTCAAATGACAATGCACTAAATTTAATGACAAAATACTGGATGTTTCTTTTGACCAAAACTTTGACTTGCTCTGGTACATGTGTTTTGAACTTTTTTTCTGTGATGTCAGTGTTTTGTTTTGTCAGATGCTCATTTATGAAAACTTTTGATCCTTTTAGTGTCTTTTCTTTTCTAACAGTGCACTTTTTTCTTATGTTCATAAATCTGATGATGATGATGACTAGTTTTTGTTATCATTTCTCCAGGCTAAAGAATGACAGCATAGTGTGCAACGTGTTATGACCTTTATCCTCCTTCAAATTGCTGGAAAAGTTCTATTTAAGTGACTTGAAGAGGGAAAAGGGCTTGCAGCCCTGGGTGTGTCTCATTTATTTGAAGCCAATTATTGATCAAAATTGGTGAATTAGTTAATTAAATAAAAGGAGCAATTACTTTTTTACACAGGGCCAACAAATTTTCTTCCTCCATAAATAAAACATTAATTTAAAAACTGTATTTACTTAGTTCATTGTTTCAAATTTTTATATAAAAAAAGACAACCTGTGTTAAAAATGAAAATGATAGTTTTGAAAATAGGTCGAACAAGAAGTGAAATTTGTCTGTACAATGTAAACAAATTTATGCGGACACTATAATCCTTCAGTAAAGTATTACTTATTTTTCATAAGGTTTTCATCTTTTGTATTTATTTTTTTTCACACCACTTTATACTTTATTAAAGTCGTAGGGAGGCTGGAGCCCATTTCAGCCAACTCTGGGCAAATCTTACATAAAATGTGTTTCATAATTTGTTTTGATAGGATAGCTAGGATGGCTGTGACAGAAATAAGCACAAAGTCAAACTTTTCTGCACCCAAATCTCACCCTAAATTGCAGCAAAATTTGATTGACCCTTGTTTCAAGCCTATCTGGTATGTATGAAGGAGAAACATGCAACTTTCTCAGCTGTATAACCGTTGACCACTTAATAAAGCACCTAAATGGTAGTGTGCCTGTTCCTTTATAGAGAACAGAGACATTTCTGTAAGGATAAAGCTAAAAATTAAAAGTATAAAATGTGTAGTTTTAAGATTTTCATTGGCTTTATGCTAGGTTTAGAAGTTCTTACCAAGAAAAGTGTGCTCACCCTTTTGGCATATTTTTGTGTTTGAAAACGATGTTTACTACATTAAAGAAAATGACTTGTTTCAGTAGTATATTTTTTACACATAATTTAATTCATTCATTCATTTTCTGAACCGCTTAATCCTAATTAGGGTCACGGGGAGGCTGGTGCCCATCTCAGCCGACACTGGGCGAGGGCACCCAGGACAGCTCGCCAGGCCATCGCAGGGCAGAAACACACTGATGGCTATGGAGCCTTCACTTGGCGAAAATCAGCAATGGTTGTTTTACATGCCTCTCACCACAGACAGTGAGTGACATGGCCGGCCTTTGATAACCCAGTTAGCTGCACGGGGGGGACAGCAATGACATCTCGTTGATAGTGGGGCTCGAACCTCCGACCTTGGGATCAGTGATCCAGCACTCTACCACCACTGCCACAACATAATTTCAAGGTAAAAAAATAAATAAATAAAAAAGCAGAGATGGAGAGGAAACCTCCACCGTAAAATGAGCTGCAATATCTTGGTAAGACAACTTAAGGCAGAATATATTATTGAAAGTACTTAAGGCTTTCAATAATATTGAAAGTATATAAATATACAAATAAAGTTTTTCCTCACAAAAGCTGCTTGGTAAGATTATTTTTCTTTTTGGGAGGCTGATTAATTTTTCTTTGTTGAAATTAATTTTACTTTACAAGAAATCTGTACTTAATGTACAATATTGTAATATGTGTTTGTTTTTATTAGTGTTTAAACAATAGACTATAACAAAGATTTCTAAATCAGTGCATTTATAAATCTTACCTGACTCATTCGTGTTTGTCAACAGGCCACAGTTCACCATTTTGCACTCCTTTTGTAGTACTTCTCTAAAATGTTAGATGTGAGATCCTGAAACACTGGTTAGAAGTGCAGTTTAGTTCAGTGACACACTGAGTGCTATCAAACACACACCAAACCTGAATAAATGTAGAGGCATGACTGAAAGTGAAAGAGAAAATGAACCCCCACTGTTACGTCCCCGTTTGTATTTTTTTTTTTTTTGTATGTGTGTGTTTTCTTTCGTGTATATCAGTGGTGGGATGACTGTTTTATTTTTCTCTCATCTGTAGGCAATGTCCATTCTGTTTCTGCATCGTAGAGGGATGAACTTGAATGTGGCCCTGCCTCCAGGGATGTGATTGGTGAAACACACTTCGAGCTGTGTTTTTAAACAGCAGCAAATCACAGCTCGGGGGCCAGTTGCCTTTTCTGTGCTTTGCGGTATGTGCGGCGCTTTGCCATATTGTCATTTTCATTGCTGTCTATTCGTGTATGACCCTGTGCCTGGCGCTGACTCCACTTATTTTGTTTCCCCTCCTGATCTGATTATTAATTTGCATATATTGTGTAAATATTCATTTGTTAATAGCACTGTTGTTAGTAGGAAGCTGGTGCCATTTATTTTCCCCCACACTTTCTCCTGGTTTTGGGTTAGCTAGGGAGTGAGGAAAGCAGATGTGTTTTTTTGTTTTGTTTTGTTTTTCTTTACGGTGTTAGGTAAATTAGATTGTATGTGTAAAGTTAGACATTTTTTATTTTGTCCTGGCCGGCTTCTGAAGAAGTGACCACTACAAATAAACGAACACAACATAACAGCAGTCGTGATCTCTTTGTTAACTCATATATTATGGCTCGACCTAGACCAGGTCGTAACACCACCTCCAGTCATACTGTTACAGAGGAGTTCACTTAAAGCATAAATGTGAATTTTGTCTATCACAACATTGGGAAATGTATTTTTTATAAATGTATTAATAGAATAAAATAGAATAAAATAACAATAGACAGCTGCTTATGAGAAAATGATTTATAAAATGCCGTTTAATGGCAAAACCATTTTTGCTATGAGTTTTGAAAAAACCTCTCATAACTCACTTTGCCAAGCCGCTTAATCTTATTTGTGTCACGGGGAGGCTGGAGCTCACATCCTGAACTACTCGCCAGACCATGGCAATGCTCGCCAGACTCATATACAATGCATTATTATATTATTTTAACCAAACATTAGATCCCCAAAAGTCTTGTAAGAATCATGTATTTATATGAGTTCCTTACCGTAATTTCAAACAAGCATTCTGAAGTATGTACTCACAACCCTCAGCTCATTTTTATCTACACACTTATAGAGCACATTAAGAAATCTGATTATGTCTTATTTGCATGTTCAGGAAAGTTATTATTATATTGTTTGTACAAAAGGATTTCATCTTGCATTCTGCCTTAAATGATGGTCAGGTGGCCCAAGATATAGAACAGAAAATGTGACCTGTTTCACCATAATATCTGACAAAGAATAAGCTAAATCAGTATCAACCCAATCCTCTCTCAGCTACACACCTTACAAAAAAACCTACATAACCCTGCACAATAATACAGTGGTGAAAATACATATTTGGATCCCAGTTTTCCCACTTAGAAAGTAATGGTCTATCTTTTTGTATGGTAGGTTTATTTGAGAGAGAGAGAGAGAGAGAGAGGGAGACAGAGAGAAAAAGAGAGAAATCCAATTCGTTGTCATACGTCAACTACCCCCCAACCAAATAAGCATTTGATCCCCAAGCAAAACATGACTTAATACAGGGGTCAAACATTTTGCACACATCTCAGGAGGGATTTTGGTCCACTCGTCTTTGCAGAGCCGCTCCAAATCCATAAGATTTCAAGACTGCCACCTGGCAACTAGAAGCTTCAGTTCCCTCCAAAGATTTTCTATACATTTAAGCTCTGACGACTGGCTAGTCCACTCTATGAACTTAATGTGATTCTGTTTGAGATACTCCTTGTCATTCTGGAAGACACATCGATTCATTATCCATCTTCAGTGCTCTGGCTCATGGAAGCAAGTCCAATATTTTATGGTACATGGCTCTGTCCATCGCCCCTCAATGTGGTCAAGTTTTTCTGAACCCTTAGCAAAGAAACAGCACCAAAACATAATGTTTTGACTAGTGTTGTAGTACTCTAGACTGGTCTTGGTCTCAAGACCATTTTTTTAAGGTTTAGGTCTTGCCTTGAATCAACTGCATTTTTACTTAGTCTTGACTCTTAGTCTCTTTGGACAGGCTGGACTCGGAATTTAATCTCAGGACCAGTTAAGACCACAGCTGCAGTGACATCCTTTTTATGTTGCTGTGATTGGAGTAAAACTTCCACCTTCAAATGCAACAATAACATTTTAATTTGAAGTTTTAATGCTGCCACTGGGCCTCTTCCTGCTCCATGCCAAAAAGTGATATCAAGGGAGAAAGCAGGGCACCGTTTGTGGTAGTAGAGATGTTGTCCAAATTATTAGTTATAGGATTTACTTATTTTAAACACAAATAGGTTTTTGCAAATCAAATGTATAGAAAAAACACTCAGCAGAGTGTAATCTCTTGCATTGCTTTGCAACTGACAAATATGTGCAAATATTCATGTGCTTCTGGAGCTCTTCAGCTTTGGGTATCCTATTTGTCTTTGGTTATCCTATGAGTCATGCATGGGAGTAAGAAATTAAAAAGCATTTAATATGTCAATCATAGTAACAATTAAACATGCCCACCCATTTCAGCCATAGTTTACATAGGATATTGTTCATGTGAATAATTGTTGAAATCTAGAAGAAGGACGCCCAAGGTCAACCATTTTTATTTGCCCTTATGAAGGATGAAACATGAAAGTATGTAATCATGTTAATGTAAATGTTTACTTTATTGCTACAGGATAAGAAATATTCCAGTACGGCAGTGGTGAGCTGTCATGGCCAGCAAGACCACCTTCTCTGCTGGCCTAAACACTGTCCTAATCACTGAATTATTTATTTATATTTCCCCCGATTAATATTTTATGCATGACATTGTTCCCAAAAGTCTATTCTTTTATTTCATAGCTTTCCTCTTGGTTGGGCAGCTTCCAATCAGATTATACAGCCCTGTGTTGCCAATGGGAAATAAATCTGTCAAGGCTTTCAGAATCATCAGTGCAGGCACCTGTAATTTACAATAAAAGGTGAAATGGCTGCCTCTCATATATATTTCAGAAATCAGATTTCGGGTGGACAAGACCGGGGTCGATCTAACAGACTCACAATAACATATGCATTTTCGTATTCTTCAAATGGATGGAATGCATGCTCATACAGCATACTGGTTAGAGTGATCAAACTGCATCTATAGTGAACAGAAGAGCTAAAACATGTTTGTACAGATTTAATAGATGTTTTTGCAACCCAGTCACTGAAGGAGGAGAAGAAACTGATTTAGCTACCAATGACTTTTCAAGAAACATTGCACATGGTAGCTAACTGTTCTGTCCCAGTAAATTAAAACTAATGCGAGAAATGCAACTGGGCAGAGTCAACTTTTAGTAGTAGCCTCCATGATAGTAGAAAAGGACTTACTTTTGGAACTGAGATACACGGGTAACCTCTACAACAGAATTAAGAAATTCTTCTTGAGGAAATTAAGGAGGATGGATTTTGTCTACAACTAAAATAAATAACATTTTCAGTCAGTAAAATGCATTTTATTTATATTTTATTGTTTATGCTTTGTTTATTAGTCAATATTGATTCTTTTGATTTAGAAAATGTAGATTTTTTATTTTAAAATCATTGGGTTTTTATAGCATTGTTTTATTAGTGTAATTTTTCTAGCTATATGACATGCATGTGTGTGATGTAAGATATGTTATGTTGCATATTCTGTATATTAAAGGTTTTTGTAGCCATGGCATCATAATGAAGGTATTAAAAATGGGTTAATTCAGAGATGAGTGAAGGACTAAAAGTGAAACGCATGGCCTGCCACTGCAGTACAGTACAGCCACAATAGCAATTCCACTAACATCATATGATATATGAAAGTATGCTCATGGAAACAAAGCTCTTTTTAAATGCATGAAAGAGAAAGACTTGAAGACTTGACTTGAAGTGAAATGAAAACGTTTGTGTTGATGCTGTAATGGGATAAAGTCTTCAGAGGCCAAGAGTATCTTCTTTAACCTCACAGCCTAGTAGAGCGCTTGCTACTCGTACACACTCTGACTGGTTGACCACTGGAAAACACACACAGAGACATACACACAGACACAGACACAGACACACACACACACACACACCCCATGATGATCATCATCTACTCCACCACCACGATGACAGTTAACATGGTGTAAAGATATCAGAATTAAATATGGTACTACTGTACTATTGTTATTCAACAAGCAAATCAATCAAAATGTATTTTTTTAATTGGTAAAAACCTCATGTTTCCTTTAATTGTTTCATTTTAGTTTAATAACTGATGTAATATAATGATAAAATGTAATTTACCTGTCTGGCTGCGGATCCAAGCCACCGCTTTCATGGCCAAAAACTGCCACTCATCCTGTGCGTCAAGCTTAAAGCCATGTAACCAAATCAAAGCCAGCAGTGTAGCCCAGACATCTGGCTTCACCTGCACATAAAACAAACCAAGATGGACAGTTACATACCTACAAATAAAGTATACGCAACTTATTAACTGAGTGTGAGGTCAGTAAAGCAAAATTCCACACCGAGGGTTTGATGCATGGACCGGGCGATAGGGAGGCTAAGGTCTGGAATTTATGATCAAAGTAACATGATTAATTTATTAAGTATATGGAATTTTTGTTGGAGGACTTAACAACTGCAGAAATCTGTTTTTCAAAACTTAAAAAAGAATCACAAATGATACCCAGGTTCCTGACATGATCATGAATCGCTGAATCATGTGCAAAACTATATCAGCTAGCTGAGCAGAGGAAATTGGTTGAAAATGAGTAAGACTGCTGTGTCTGGCCTGACTGGAGCCAGTAGCAGCACAGTGATCAGAACCTAGTTGAATAAAGCGAGATTAAAAAGTAATACATTTTAATTTTGAAAAAATCTAGAAAATGCTTGCAGCACTCAGGGGTACTCACAGGCAAGCCACTAGTGTGGGTTTTGAAAAGAATTCATGGTTTAAAAAAAAAACCCTTTAGGTCTCAAGGCAGCATTTGTAATTAAGGCAGACAGATAATCTGCTGCTCTTATTGCATCTTGGTAGCAATTTAAAGATGATCCAAAATTGAGATCTGAACCAGCCCAATAAATGGCTGAATAAAAATAAAAATAGCCATCGGAGATGGCAAAAACCCCTAAACCATACAGCAGTACTTGAGAAATAGCCCAGAAAAAAATTTACAAGGTAAGGCTAATTTTGACAAGGGCAAAAAGAATACTGACAAGCCTATGCACACCTGCACAGCATAGGAAACCTGCACGCAAAATTTCAAAATGATTCAGCCAGCAGTTTTTGAGAAATAGCCCTGAAAAAATTTATAATGACGAGGTCACTGTGACAAGGTCAAAGGATGAACAGAAAAACTGAAATTGGCCACACACACCTAAACACCCCAAGGGACCTGCAAGCAAAATTTCACGATGATCGACTTAGCAGTTCTTAAGAAATAGCCTGAACAAATGTAAATGTGGGGCGCAAGTCATGACAATACCAAGACAGCCTTGTGGCTGAGAGGTTTTAAAAATAGCCATTCTATTGAACGTCGTAACCCCTCATCCAGGACGCCTCAAGTGCACGGAAGACAAAAGCTATCCCCCATACGAACAGTTTCGAACAATCAACATGTTATTTGCCAAACCCAACACACAGGTTTAGGTCATAGGGAGTGTCTATGCAAAAGTTCAGAAAGCTATCATGCATATGAGCCGAGCAATGGCCCAGAAAAACGTTATGTTTAAGGTCACTGTGCCAATGTTGCCATATGCAAATTAGCTACCCCAAGCACGGGTTCGGGTCATAGGGAGTGCCTATGCAAAATTTCAGAAAACTGGCCAGTGCATGAACCGAGCAATGGCCGGGACAAAGTTATTGTTACACCGCCTGCCTGCCCGGCAAGCCAACACTACCCCTCTAGCCATAACTGGCTTTAGGGTAAAAACTAGTCCCCAAAGTGGCAGTAATACAAGAATGCCTTTATAAATTTCACCCCAGCCTTACAAGAAAACCCTCAAACATGGGGGGGACAATGCAAAATTACCTAGCTGAGGACAACACAAAGGAAATTTAACTAATTAAAGATAGCAGATTACACAGCAGGGGCACCTGAATACCACTCTGAAAAACTACAGTTTGGTAGATGGTGGAGGGATGTTTGAGTCTGATTGTGTTCAAAACACATGTGGACTCGGATACTCTAATTCAATTCAGCAGTATAAATATGAGGCTGACACAGCCGATCAGATGACTGACACGAGCCGTCACTGACAGAATCTGATCTATCATTATAAAGTAAATATGATCTCTATAAACCAAGGCCATTTGCACAGTTCGAACTGGTACATGAAATTTTGTATTTGTGCTATTTCACTTATTTGTTCAACTTATGACAGGTCCTAACTTTTCATTGGTATTTTACATGCTGGACAGAATTTTGCCTATCGCTTCCAGTGTTGCAACTTGACATATGCATGGCATATTTCACCTGACCTAGCGGAGCCTGTACAGACATGTCTAGTGACGGGCTATGGTCAGACTTGCCCTGAACCTTCCATACTAATCAATTATATTTTCCTGAATTTTAAGAAAAGTAGGAGTTTCTGCCAGAAGAATTAAAACCCCAATTTTATTTGTACTAGTTAGAGTACTAGCCGTACCCACTCTGGTTAACTTTGCTCAAGTTTTTCATGTGCATCGATGTTTCATATTATACATCATGCTTTGGTCTCACTTTAAAAAGCAAGCACATTTTAGAGAAATTGAATTAACATTTGTTCACCTGACCTTAGGCATCGATGAACACAACCCTGAAGGGTGAAATTCCACTTAGTTTTCTTTGTTAATGTCCTTCAGAAATCTGTTGATCCTCGGTCAAATCTAAACCGAGCTGAATGAGGTTTCTCATAGCCCTTTACTGTTTGTGAAGGTAATGGCTGTGACTAGGTCGACTGGAAGTGGCCCCCACAAACCCCCCCAAAAAAAGGTTTATACTTTAAATAGCTTTACTAAATGTAGGTTTCTTAGGGTGAGAAGTTCTGTCATCCGGGAGGAACTCGGAGTAGAACCGCTGCTCCTTCGCGTTGAGAGGAGCCAGTT
>JBCNYH010000007.1:4918365-4931904 GCA_039654325.1 Tandanus tandanus
TGGACCTCACTGCTTAGGCTGCTGCCCCCGCGACCCGACCCCGGAAGAAGCGGAAGAAAATGAATGAATGAATGAAGTTTAATTAATCTCAAAACTGAGCACATGTACGTGATACAAGTGCACAGAACAGAAACATGAGCAGAAAAGCAGCCTCACAAGGTTAATAATGCTTTCAATTCTATTCTGGATGCTTTTATTACTGTTCTGTACATTCTCAGAGCAGAGATGGTCCCTCCCAATGATGCTTTTCTGTTTGCGGATACTTTTCTGCTCACATCTGATTACCTGGAAACGTGAATCTCCAGTGTTGTAGTAGAATATGCTTTCGTTTTTTTGATATATGCACATCTGGTCACCTTTAGCAAAACCATGGTACTCACTAGTACAATGCCAATTCTTCCAAAATATTTGTACCTCTCAGTTAGATATTATGCATTTAATTAAATAATTTAAATGTTTTAAAGATATTTCCAGTGGGTCTGTTTTCCAGAAAATAAATCGTTTACACCATAAATGCTTTAAAATTTTAAAAGCACATGCCTGTGGAAATCAGCATTGCTCCTCACACAGTGAAGAACATCTTTGGTGTTTCCTACTTCACCATCTGTGAATATAAACAGCTGGAGAGAGAGAGACAAAATTGATTAAAAACATTATCAATAATACTGTACCTGTCCCACAGTTATCTGTGAAAACTCTACAACAGTGCATCCAAAACTTAAAGGGAACACAATGTTCACTGAGTATCCCGATTAATATAAACATAAGTAGTTAAATACTGCAGTGAAGTGCAATTGTTGGTCATATTATTTTTACCAAGAAAATAAGTCAGGATTTTATTGCCTCTAATCAGCTCTCGTATGCTACGAAAAGCATGAGATCCTACGAGAAAGTTTGTGATTATGACGTTACATCACCCATACTGTCTATAATCCATTATGAAACACGCAGGGTAAAGTTGGACACTAAAGAACCAGCAATGCCTCACTGTATGGATTTTGGTTGTTTAAACTATTCAGGAAGGAATAAAGATGTTCGTTACATCAATTAACTGAAGGATGAGTGGTTGAAGCGAGAACGGACTGATGTTATTTATATTCTGAAGTTCCAGCCAAATCGTTGTGTGAAGTATTTTATATTTTGCTCAAGATGCATTCATTTTCTGTTTCAACAGTAATTCAATTCAAAAACACTCCAGCAGTGCGTGTAAGAGCCGAAAAGATCACCGGATTAAGAGAAAAGAGAGAGAGCTGAGTCGGATCACGTGAGTGTGCGAAAGTGGTTTGTGTTTCCAGGCTATGCACTTATACAGTGATCTTGGTGGGTCTTATATTTTTTCATACTAATCAGAGATTACGTACGCTGGGAATTACAGTCAGAGTGCACCACTGCTGGAACGTACCACGTTCAAAGTTGGGCTTTACCTGTTTTTCTAGCCTTTTTTTTCTGTGTATTTTCCACATGTAACCTCCAATTGATTGTCTCTAGCCCTCATTCCAAATTAATTGAATAGCCCTGGTATATAGCTTGGCTTAAACCCCACAATAATGGTTACACTTAAAGCATATATGCTTTGATTCTTTGATTTATCACAACCCGTTTTGCCACAGCTACTTAGAAACCTGCGTAAACTGTGAGGAATTTTTCTGTTTTTTTCCTACAGTTCAGCACACCAGTTTTCACGTATTTTCCGGCAGCAGTTGCAGCCAAAAATTCTAATTGTTATTAAAATCCTATTTTTTTTTTAACAACTGGTGACCCAAAATGCTCTCGAGTGGGTGTTCAAGTGAAGAACATTTATGTACCTAACAGTGTATTGCATATTCATTTGGTCCTGGTGGGTTTCTTTAATTAGGAACATTTCATTTACCAAAGAACCCATAAAATACCCTTTATTCAGATTTCTCAGTGTGAAGCATGTGACTTGAGAGAGTATGTTGTAGTGGTGATCTACTGGCTTTGACTAGAGTTATTAGTCTACAAACAGGAAATGGTAAACATGTTCGTATAAAAATGTATAAATCACTGCAGGTTTGGATGAAAAAAATAAATGTTACCTGTCTTGGGTGGTTGGGAACGCAAGGTTGTTTGTAAATTTGTTCGAGAGGTTGTAGAATCTCTGTGCCCCCCATGTCCGCTTCCATCGCCTTTACCTTCTCCACAGCCTGCTCCATAGTTTCCTGACTGTACTGTACACTTTTCCTAAAGCCAGGAAATAACACACGAATGCAGTGAAGGTGAGGTGGGTGTTGGTGAATATTCCCTGACATGGGATGCCAAGAGGAATATTCACTTTAGCGATAGCCACACACCCTGAGGTGTATAAGTAGTTTAGTATGTTCTACATGGACACTTCAGCAAAAAACACTAAAACAAGTTTATGGTTTATTTTATTTTATTTTTTAATCATGATGGATGCAGACAAACAGGCAGGTGCAGAGCCTTAGAGCTGCGTAATGACACCTTTTAAAAACCTTTTCAGAGTTGAATGAGAAGTGAGCTCTTAAGCAAATATCGTTTAACCATGACAGAGACTGGTCAGGTGAGCTCTGTGCTTTTAGCTGAGGTAATAAGCGTTACAGAGATTTTAACATCAGTACAACCTACATGAACACAAGAAGGCCTGCAAACTTCCCAAAAATTCTCCAGCAACTAAAGGTGGTAGCACAACTAACGTATTTCAGCATCTCTGACCAAGACACACAGCCAAGTAGTAGTTGAGCTAGAGTTTATCCAATTTTAGGTCTTTCTTCAGATATACAAAACATTTTTGAAAAGGCATGACTTATTTATCATTTCAAATTTGTTTATTTGGGTTTACATTTCAATGTTCCTCAAGAATAAAGTGCAGTGAATACTGTCTACTGCTACAGTCTACCTACCAGCACTCAGGGAACAACTCCAGTTCTCAAACCAATGAACAAAATGTTTGCTGTTCTTCTCTAAGTTAATATTGTATAAAATTATGCATATCTGAATAATATCTACATTTAAAACAACAACAACAACATCAACAAAAACAGGAATCGTAAATCGGGTGAAGGGAAAATTTTTTTTTTTTTTTTTTTTTTTAGGTCATATCGTCCAGCCTTACTACAAATGGCATTCTTCACCAGTGAAAGCCAAAGTTTGAAGTGAGAGTAGAAATCCAGGACTACTTGGTGATTAAACAACCAGTCTTGTATGACACAACTAAGTAACAAACACCATTCACTTCTTGTGCTGCAATATTTTAGCTCGCTTGAAAAACTGGGTGTTTTAAACTGCTCAAAATGTGTTGTGTTCTATATTGCTTAACATAATCTAAATATCAGGAAAAAAAGCTGAAGCTCTGATTTCTCTTCTCGTTTTCCCTTTGCAAAAAAACTTTTGGAGGCTCCTGCTTTGTAACCAAAGCACAAATCTTAAACTTCAAAGAAAGCAACATTAGTTATTGCTACCACCCAGACCCATATCGTTTCATTTCCTCCATGCTTGTGTCTAATAATGAGCTGAATGACACAAATACAAAACACAGTATTCATTGGTTCGTGTGATAGTTACTCACGGGAAGATGGATTCAAAGTGAGATCCAAAGCCATAGATGTTAAAATAACAGCCCAAAGGGAGACTCTTCAGCAACAGGAGAAGGGTGTCCTAAGCAACATTTTAACATAAGTTATTTTTTACAATTTAACTTAAATTCTTATCATTCAAAATGTACATGGCAAAATCTGGTGATCATAAAAGAAAAAATAGTTACAGAACTGTTTGAGTTGTTGAGTCTTACCCTGGCACACTTGATACGTTGTTGTCCACCTGCTTCTTCACGCATGCTGCAGTCCATACTGCCAGATCTGTCCATAACAAACACAAACTCACCACACGATGACATGGAGGACATCACCGACTCAGGAAACTCTGGATAGAAACTGATCATGACCGCAGGGTCACCCATGAGAGTTCCTAATGGACAAACAAATAGACAGATGTATAAATGAAATGAAGTCAGGCATTTCTGTTTTGTAAAATTTGTGCTACTTAAACTACTCTATTAATAAAAATATTATAAACATTAAGCTAGCAATAGCAACGAGTATGACCTTAGGTTGTGCTCTGGTCAAAAAATTGTGCTCAGGAATTAGTTAATTTATCTGTTTATATAAATGTTTTATTTTAAGATAGAATATGTGAGATTGTAAACAAACAAAAAAAGGTTTTGTTTGCTGAATTGCTATTGGGAAGGTTTTGTTACATTAAACAGATTAAATTGTACCTGGTTGTGCCGTAGGAGCCCCAGCCTCCACTATAGCAGTGAGCTGATGAGGATTCTGATAATATAGATATAGCTCGACATCTCTGTCAAACTTATGGCCTGCACAAAGGCTTACCTAAACACACACACACACACACACACACACACACACACACACACACACACACACGAAATCCATTTACATAGAGTTATGTTAAATGTTGCATGCAGTTGGGTGGCTGTGTATATTTATATAAATTTAAATAAATTTTGCTGCACAGTATTTCATGGACTTAAATTAGAGCGGAACTGGATGTGTCAGTGTCTAAGATCTAGTCAGGAGACAGAGGGATTTTTCAAAAGCTTACACTCAAATGAGCAATGCAGGCAATAATTATCTCAGGTGATGAGTTAAACTGAGCTAGACTTTCAGTTTACACAATTTAATTGACAATCTATCAGAACTTAGAGATACAGTTGCTTCAAAACTCAGTGAACACCAGAAACATGAATCGGAAAGGTCAGGATTAGCTTCGTATTTTCCTCATTCCTCTCACCACTGGGATGGGTGTTGATATTTACCATGTCTTCAGAAACATTGAGATACCAGAGGAAATAGTCATTGACTGGTTGGTTCAGTTTACCTCTAGAGTGTGGAATGGCTTTATGAAGAAATGAGGAGTTAATGGAAGCCTTACATCAGGTTCCCAAACTGAAGCCAATGAACAAGTGGAACAAGTTAACCAAAAAATCTGCAGATTCCTTTACATAACTCAAGCAAAACAGAACAACTGGGCTCACACAAAAGACATCCTTGAGCCCTAGCCTACCCAAGAATTTCACTGCCAGCACCTGGACCACACCCAAGAGGATGCCCTCGAAAGAAGGTTGCTCCTGGTGGACTTGGGGAGAGATTCTGTCACAGCTTCAACAGACTCTGATCCGCATTCACACTACATTTCCCAACATGCATCACAACAGAGCCAATCACTTCTGACATTCACATCACATGACACACCTATCAGTACTCTCTTAACCAGCCTCACTGTGTCTGAACATTGTCAAAGTATTGCCACAGTGTCTTTTTGCCAGTGCATACTGTAGTTTGCTTTATTGTTGTGTTACCTGTGTATGATCCATGTCTATCGTCTGTGGGACTAACCTCTTTTGTATGAACTTTGCCCATTTAGTACTACAAGACTGCCTCTGACATCCTGTTCGTCTGACGATAGGTAAGCAATTTAGGAATTCTCTGTCCTAGCTGTAGACACAAATTTACCTCCACCAGGAGTGGAGTTAGTTTATTTGCCAAACTGTGCTTAGCGGAGGTACCTTGCATTCGGAGTGCCCCTCTAGTTGCTTTTTTTACTCACCATGGCTGTAAAGAACAATTACAGTCCGAGTTACTGCCTGGCTCAAACCAATTTGGACATTTTCTTCTGACCTTTCTTATCAACAAGGTTCCATCAATAGAACTGTTGCTTGCTCAGTGTTTTTCCACACCATCCTGTGTAAACACTGATGACTGTAGACTGTTGTGCTCGAAAATTCTAGATCAGCAGTTTCTAAAAACTCAAACCAGCAGATCTGGTACCAACAACAACAGCACAGATAAAATGACAAAAAAAAACCAAACAAACAAAAAAAAATTATTATATATATATATATATATATATATATATTTTTTTTTTTTCTTTTTCCCTATTCTGATGTTTAATGTCAACATTAACTGAAACTCTTGAGCTGCATCTGCATGACGTGGCAGGGGAAATAGGCAGGCATAAAAACCTTAGCTGCTTGCCAAATGATTTGGTTGATCTATGAAAACGTCCCACAAAGCTTGTAAAAATATTCCTAAACAATTCTATACTTGGCATGAAATTGAAACGTGATATCTCTGCATTTGGTTTCCTAATACACCCAATAGTAAATCAGTGAATTTATTCATTCATTAATTTTCTAAGCTGCTTAATCCTAATTAGGTTCACAGGGAGGCTGGCACCCATCTCAGCCTACACTGGGCGAGGGCAGAGTACACCCTGGACAGCTTGCCAGGCCATCGCAGGGCCAACACTCACACAACCATTCAGACACACACTCACACCTAGGGGTGATTTGGGACAGCCAATTAGCCTACTGTGCATGTTCTTGGACTGTGGAAGGATAAATCAGTGAATCATTAAAGTTTATCAGTCCGGTTCAGTGAATCGTTACCCCTTTAACCTTTACAGCGCCATACCTACACATACATTTTATCTCATATCACTCCCATATACATATGCACGCACCTTTGCCTCTGTGTGGTCTGCGTTGAGGAACTTCAGGGGATCTAGAGCACATTTGGACTCCACTTTAGTGATGGGGTTTGGAGAGCTCACATGTGCAGCAAAGGACAGAGAGTAGGGAATGGTGGAACTTGATGTTATCTCTGACACGATACCACCATCTGTACCTGGAAATAAATCAAGCCACATCATAGGATTCACTGACATGAAAAACAGTCCATTTTCTTTGATGCATGACTGCTCAGCAAGATTCCTTACACTGTGATGAGTATGTGAAAGTAAAATATGTAGGATATTTTCAAAAATGTGTCTTCAGTATGTGATAGTGTGGTGTGCACTGTGTTTGTGTATGAGTGTGTGTGTGTGTGTGTGTGTGTGCGCAATACCAGCTGGTGTATAGCGAGGGTTGAGAACTGCAGGCAGGCAGAATTGCAGTGAATGATCAGCCTGCACACTTAGCTCGATGATATAGATGAATGAGACAGCAGCGTGCTGGCCTGGAGGCAGAGACCCCACACTCAGCTTGAACACATCCACAGACTCCTCACTCTCCTCCAGCAGAAAAGCCTGTTGTCCTAAACTCAGTGCATCATCGTAGTTCTCCCGTGCCTGACACAGAGATCAAATACATGGGCTGAGGCCATATTTTCCCAGTGTGTGATGAATATGTCAGCTCTATAGTCTATGAGCATGTAATATATTTATTACTTTTATCTGGAGATACGTAATGACTTGCGTAGCTAATGTTTTATGGCTCTACTGAAACCACGCTAGAAGTGGGACCACATTAAAACAAATGGTTATTCCCACTTCTCTTTAGTCTGGAGGACACATTGTCCAGGTTTTCAAAAAAGAGAAGTGTGACCACACTAAAACAAACAGGTGATCCCACTTCTCTTTAGTATGGAGGACACATTGTCCAGGTTTTCAAAAAAATGTTTTTAAATTTTATTTCACCTGACCACGGAACAGTTTTCCACTTTGCCTCATTCAATTTGAGCTTTCACCCAGAGAAGACAACAACATGTTCAAATGTGGCTTGTTCTTTGCATGATAGAGCATTAACCTGTATTTGTGGATGGGACGACAAACTGTGTTCACAGGCAATAATTTCTGGAAGTGTTCCTGAGCCCATGCAGTGACAGAATCATGCCTGAATATCTATGACAAAATCATGCCTATTTTTAATGCAGTGCCACCTGAGAGGCCAAAAATCATGGGCATCCAGTATTAATTTTTGGCCTCGCCCATTGCACACAGGGATTCCTTCAGATTCTCTAAATCTATTAATGATATTATTATACTGTAGAAGAGATATTCAAAGTCTTCACAATTTTATGTTGGGGTCTTTCCATGTCATTTCAACAAATAGCACCTAACCTAACCACCTCAGATGTCAGTCAGTCAGTCCGGCTCAGCTCCCTCTTCACCATGATGGACCGGTACAAGCTCCGCTTTACAGCAGAGGCTGCACCGATCGCCCGAGATTTTGCATTGGCGACAGCCTGGGCAGCAGCACGTTTGGCCTGTCGGTACTCGTCCACTGCCTCGGGAGACCCACAGGCCTAAAGGACCCGATAGGCATCCTTCTTCAGCTTGACGGCCCCCCTCACTGCAGGTGTCCACCACCTGCTTCAGGGGTTGCCCCTCCGACAGGCACCGATGACATTCTCTCCACAGCTATGGGCTGCCGCCTCAATAATGGAGGCACGAAACATGGTCCATTCTGATTCCATGTTCCTTGCCTCCTTTGGGATGTGGTTGTAGCTCTACCGGAGGTGGGAGTTGAAGGCTCTTCTGACAGGAGGCTCCGCCAAACATTCCCAGGAGACCCTAACTACACGCTTGGGTCTCCCAGGTCTGGAGGTCTCCCCAGACATCGGAGCCAGCTCACCACCAGGTGGTGATCGGTTGACAGCTCAGCTCCTCTCTTCACCTGAGTGTACAGAACATGCGGTCGCAAGTCCATGCTGGAGCTCTCTGGCACACCCCCTAAGGACTCTAAAAAGGGTGGGTACCCTGAATCATCATTTGGTGCATAAGCACAAACAACAGTCAGGACCCGGCCCCTCAAACAAAGGTGGAGGAAGGTTACCCTTTTGTCAACTGGGGAGAACCCCAACATGTGGGCACCGAGACTGGGGGCAACAAGGATGCCCACACCGGCTCGCCGCCTCTCCCTATTAGCAACTCCAGAATAGAATAAGGTCCAGCCCCTCTCAAGATGGGTGGTTCCACAGCCCAAGCTATGTGTTGTGGTGAGTCCGACTATATCTAGTCGGTATCTCTCAGTCTCGCACACCAGCTCAGGCTCTTTCCCCACCAGAGAGGTGACATTCCATGTCCCAAGAGCCAGAGTCAGTGGTCCGACAGAACCCATGCCTTCGGCTGCCACCCAACTCACAATGCACCTAACCCCTATAGCCCCTCCCACAGGTGGTGGGTCCATGGGAGACTTTCTTAAAATGAAGGTTAAAGAGGGCCTTCTGCTCTTTAACAACTTTTTTTTATCCAAAAGTAAAAGAAACATTGAGCTGAAATTTGCATAGATTTATTCTAACGCAATTTTGCCACTGAATTGTTTCAGGCAGATCTGAGATAGTCATGTGAGAAGATTTTCTTAAATTTGTTGAATAGGTGTTGTTTGTCCTGTTGGCAAATATTATCATAAAATTGTTCCACAATTGTTGCAGTGGTGGCCTGTTGGTAAGGTGTTGGATTACTGATCCCAAGGTCGAGGGTTCAAGCCCCACTATCACCGGGTTGTCACTGCTGTCCCCCCAGTGCAGCTAATTGGGTTTTCAAAGGCCAGCCATGTCTCTCACTGTCTGTGGTGAGAGGTATGTATAAAAAAAAAAAAAAAAAAAAAAAAAAAAACTCCTTTCTGACTTCCGTAAAGAGTAGGCTGCCTTGCCGTCAGCGTTTCTGCTTTGCGATGGCCTGGCGAGCTGTCCAGGATGTACTCTGCCCTCGCCCAAAGTCGGCGATGTAGATGCATTTTTTTTTGCACATGGTTGAGCCTCCACATAAATGTTCTTTTTATACCCAATCACGTTACTGACCTGTTGCCAATTATACACAAATGTGCCTACACCTGTTTCTTTTCAGTACCACTTACTTTTCCAGCCTCCCCCCACCCATCCCAACTTTTTTTCAGACGTGCTGCTTCCATCAAATCCAAAATAAATAAATGTAATTTATATAAATGTAAATAAAATGACTCACTTCTAACATTTGCAGTGGTTTCTTTGTTCTATTGTGAATAAAATATTGGTTTGAGATTTGCAAAATCGCAGACTTATGTTTTTATTACCATTTTACAATATGTCCCAACTTTTTTGGAAATGTGGTTGTATAAGTGGTGTACTGTGATTAAAAGTTAGCACAAGCTAAATGTCAGAGTTTGATCGTTTTACTCACCTCCTGTTTCTCCTGCACTTCAGCCACAATCTCCTGGTCTGCAATTTTAGCACTGAAATGACAGACAGCTGCTCCAGAAGGCATGGGGAAGACAAACACAGCCTCCACAGGTTGCCCTTCCTCATTTACATACTGAAGGGTGGAGGTCACTGTTGCCACATGCCCCTTAACCTGCAGATCCACCTCAATGTGCTTTAGAGGAACTGAGGAGGAAAGAAGGTGTCAGGACTTAACAGCTTATATCACATTTGGAGTTTTTCCTGGAAATAATTCCGTAACAAGTATAAGAATACTCAGGTCATACACATGTTAACATGTCCCTGGTGTACCTGCACCACCACATCATCAGCAAAACACAGAAGCTCTGTACAGAATTTCTTATTGTAAAGTGATCATATTTTAGCAAATTTTATGTTAATTATTTATTACCTTTCTCGAAGAGGAGTCTTTAGGTGAGAAAGGACTTTATTCAGGAATGTAAATGAGTTTATTTCATGGTAACATAACTGTGTTAAAAACCAACCGATATGATATTATGCATATATTCTTAACATGTCACATCTGCCACGTTTGAGGAAATTAAGTTAAAGAAAAGTAAATAAATAAATAAATAATTATTGAATAATTGTAAGGTCTAGATTTTCCCAATGTTATATGCTATAAAAACACACAGTGCGAGGGTACTGTTTTATATTGTACACCCACATATAAAGTTATTGCTTTGATTATAGGCAGAACAGTAGTGCTATGGCTGGCAATGTAGCAAGGTCCAGAGTTGAAATTGTTCAGACAACCTGGGATTTTTCAGTATGGAGTTTGATTGTTCTGTCTGTGCCTGTGTGACTTCCCTCTGGTTGCACTGGTTTCCTCTCACAAAAAAATTTGGTCAAATAGTTACCCTAAATTGCTTCACTCTAAAGTGAGAAAACATGATTTTTAAACCCCCTGGTTAAACATCAAGTTCCTGTAAACACTGGTCTGTCAACAATTTTAAAACACAACATTTATAAAATGTACTTTTCAGTAGTGATGCAAATTTAACAATACATTGTAAATTGAAAAAAAATTTAATGAAATCTAAAAGTTTAATTGAATTTCACCAAGGAAAAAAGTAAAAGAAAAAAAATTGTTGTAATGTTCAATTTTGTTAATAATTTTTTTTTTTCTGTAGATTTTTTTGTAAAGTCAGAAAAACATTTTATAATCATGAGACATGTTTTGGGGCATGCCTTAGGCTTCCCAGATGATAAATCAGTAACGACTGATTAATTGGGGGTGGACATTCAATATTTTTACAGGGATTGTTTTTTTTGTTTTTTTAATGGCATACCATAGATTTTGGAATAGAGACAAAAATTAGCACGGTGAGCTTGTGAATAAAAATAGTTCCAGATATTTCCCACTTCTGAGCATGTGTACATCAACGGGAATCAGATATCTTGAACCAGTGACCACTGACACAAGCATGTGCAGCCATTACAGCATAAGACCGGACGTTACCATTGCATCAGTACCAGGTTTATATAAAACACACATGTCGGAGGTGGATATCACGGAACAGCCCTGAAAACAGAACATATACACTTTTTTTAATTATTATTAATGTAGCTGTTTACATGCCTTGCTTACAGTTAATCAGTCCATTCAGACACACCAACACAATACAAACAGAAAAGAAAACAGCATGTATTTATTTATCTTAGATTTGTTCCAGCGTTGGGTGGAGTGGTTAGCACATCCGCCTCTCATCGCTACAAGTTCCAGGGTTTGAGTCCCTGGCTCGGGCGACTTTATGTGGAGTTTCCTCTGTGCTATTTACTCGCCATGCCTGTGTGGGTTTCCTCGGGGTACGCCGGTTTCCTCCAAATACATGCACATTAGGCTAATTGCTTTTTCCAAATTGCCCCTAGCAGTGCTGGTGCACTGGCAGACTATTTAAACCCACAGGCTCGGGTTCGAAACCCAACTCGCTTATTTGAACTGTCTGGCAGTTTATAAACTGAATTAATTTGTTTTTGTTTGTATAATTTGTGTTGGTGCAAAACACAGACACGACACAATGTTTAACTTTCTTGGACAACCAAGTGAAGCGTCAGATTTCACTCTGAAGCGTTTTTATAGTCTTGACGAATCTGCAGAAATCAAACCAAAGTGAGGAAACCGTTGGCAGAACTACCTGAAAGTGAACACCTGTACACAGTGTCACCAGTTACCATGAAAACCAGTTTCAGGACAAAATTCAGGATTACTGAGAGTGATTTGTTTAAAGAAATGGAACACACACACACACACTAGTATATATATATATATATATATATATATATATGTAAACATTCTGATTAGCGAACAGAGACACGCAGACCTTTAAATCCTACCTGGCTCGTTCTTTTTTGTCAGCAGACCACAATGCATTTTGTCCTCCTCCTGTGGGAAACCCAAACAAACTGTGAAAATGTGAAGCACTGCAGTACAGAATCAACCTAAGACCCACACGAGTATCTCACACCCGACTAAACACGAACACAAGTGAAATAAAAGAAATGACAGCTGCAGTTGGAAGATTTAAAGTGGGAGGTGAACGTTGCTGTAACATCCCGGAAAAGTTATTATTTTTAAAAAAAAAATTTTTTTAAACACATAGATATCACAGACGATGGATAGATTGCACGCTATTGACAGCGTTGCTGATTGCTGAGTCATGCGCCGCCATCTTGGTAGTTGCGACTCACTCTCAGAAATGGCTTAAATACAACGGTATTAACAGTGAGAACACAAAACGAACTTTAGACAGCTCAGGGCTCCAGTGAATTGTACCAACTACAAGAACAGATCCTCCAAAAACAAGCGGATAATATTTTACAGGTACATGATAATTATATAGAAGAAACTGTCCGTAAGTTATAAACGGTGTGAATCTGCGTCTGACCGTGAACGTTGGTGAATTCATGTATTTGCCGTGCACCTTATAACATCTTATTATCACCAAATAATCAAATTAAAGATCATTAATTATGTGAATATCTGTATGTAAAAGAATATTAGACCATTATTACAGACCATAAGCATCTCCGAGGGAGAATTAAATATTACCAGGTAATGATAAAATGCTAGCTAGCGTACATGAGCGTCATGGTGGGGTAGCGGTTAGCATGTCCGCCTCGCGGAAAGAACATCCCGGGTTTGCTGGGGGAGCTATTCAGGGCCTCTCCGCGAGCGACGCTTGTAGGATTAACCGGCTGGGCGAATGAGTGAGTCAGCTAGCGTGCATTATATAAAGCAAATACAGGTTACGTTTAAATAAATGAAAATGCATCCCTATTCAGTCTCTCTTTCATTGTTTGTGAATGTAACGTGAATTTCCTTACTGCTGTAAATTTAAAAAAAAGGATAAATATACGGCTGTTCGGTTGTATGTTGGCCCTGCGATGGTCTGGGAAGTGCACCCCACCAGTGACCATGTGACCCTAGTACCATTAAGAGGTTTGGCAAACGTATGAATGAATGAAAGATGAGGGTGTGTGTGCGGTGGCGTAGTGGTTAGCATGTCCGCCTCACAGCAAGAAGGTCCTGGGTTCGATTCCCAGCTCGGGCGTTTCTGTG
>JBCNYH010000007.1:4966493-4978993 GCA_039654325.1 Tandanus tandanus
TATATATTTTTTTTTTTTTTTTATACTGCTCAAAAAAATTTGAGGAAAACACATCAGATCTCAATGGGAAATAAAATCATGCTGGATATCCTACCTGATATAGACTGGGTAATGTGTTAGGAACAAAAGGATGCAACATCATTTGATGGAAAAAAAAATTATCAACCTACAGAGGGCTGAATTCAAAGCAGCCCAACAATCAAAGCAAAAAAAAATTATGTGACAGCCAATCCATTCTTCCGAAATTTCACTACAGCAACTCAAAATGGTACTCGGTAGTTTTTATAGCCCCTACGTGCTTGTATGCATGCCTGACAATGTCGGGGCATACTCCTAATGAGGAGCCAGATGGTGTCCTGTGGATCTTCTCCTAGAACTGGACCAGGGCATCACTGGGCTCCTGGACAGTCTGAGGAGTCGGATGGACCGAAGCATAATGTCCCAGAGGTGTTCTATTGGATTTAGGTCAGGCAACCGTGGGGGCCAATTAATGGTATCAATTCCTTCATCCTCCAGGAACTGCCTGCATACTCTCGCACCAGGAGGAACCCGGGACACACTGCACCAGTATAGGGTCTTACAGTAGATCCAAGGATTTCATCCCGATACCTAATAGCAGTCAGGGTGCAATTGTCTAGTCTGTAGAGGTCTGTGCGTCCTTCCAGGGATATGCCTCCCCAGACCATCACTGACCTACCACCAAACCGGTCATTCCAAATAATGTTGCAGGCAGCATAATATTCTCCATGGCATCTCCAGACCACTTCATGTTGGTCATATGTGCTGAGGCTGAACCTGCTCTCCTCTGTGAAAAGCACAGGGAACCAGTTGCGGACCTGCAAATTCTGGTGTTCAGTGGCACATGCCATTCTAGCTCCACAGTGCTGGGAGGTGAGCACAGTGAGTCCACTGCAGAATGTCGGGCCCTTAGGCCACCGTCTATTTCTGACTGTTTGATCAGAGACATTTACACCAGTGGCCTGCCGGAGGTCATTTTGTAGGGCTCTGGCAGTACTTATGCTGTTCCTCCTTCCACAAAGGAGCAGATACCGGTCCGCCTGAGGGGTTGAGGACCTGCTATGGCTCTGTCTAGCTTTCTGCCTGTCTCCAGGAATCTTTTCCATGCTCTTGCGACGGTGCTGGGAGACGCAGCAAACCTTCTGGCAATGGCACATATTAGATAGATAGATACTTTATTAATCCCAGAGGAAAATTCAGATTTCAGCAGTATATACATGGACTATCTGTGCCATCTTTGTATGGTCCATATTGCCAGTAGTGACATTGAGCCTAGCCAAATACAAAAAAATATCAGTGGCCTCCATCTGTAAAGGCATTCCTGTTTTGATGGTTGTCTCATTAGTGCCCCTCTAGTGCACCTGTTGTTCATTTCATTAACACCAATGCAGGTGAAAATGATTAACACCCTCTGCTACTTAACTGAATTGACTTGGTACTATACTCTGATTAAAAAGTGTTCCGCGATTTTTTTGAGCAGTATATATACATATACATACATACATACATACTTACAAACACACACACACACACACACACACACACACACACACACACACACACACATATATAAATATATATGTATGTATGTATGTATGTATGTATATATATATGTGTGTGTGTGTGTGTGTATTCTTAAAGCTACATGAGTGGTCTTTAATCCTGCAACTTGAATCATGGTTAAAGGTACACCATATTCACATTTTCGAGGTGTAAGATACACACTTAAGGTTCAAAAGATGTTCCTTTGGGACAAGGAATGTACTATTCTACTTCTTTTCTTTTTACTGGTGTATGCAGTGTCAGTGGCGAAGATATAATCCTGGTATAATCCTATTTCTTAGGTTAAAGGGCCAAATTTGTTTTGACAGTGAAGTATTCATAAACTGTTAATGTAAAATACTTCCTGAAGAGAAGTGTTTTTAAAAACTGCCATGCTACAACACTTCAAAACAAAAGGAGCAGTCAAGAAAATGGTTCAAATGGTATATAGGAGAAAACCAATATTACATATTTTAGATCACCCCTTTAAGTGCACCGGCTTTGGATCAGAAAATAGTAATCAATAAATGGTGTGGTGTCCTGATTCATCTGTTCTTTAGACCCAGAGCAGCACACCTCACCCTGCAAAAATGGAAGAATGGGTCAGCGGCATGTTTCTTCAAACTATCCAAAGACAGAGAGAGGGATTATATAATGCGTACTTACATAGACTGACACCCGGAAATGGTAGGTGGAATCTTGGACTGATGCCAGTGGAATGGACCACAAGTGACTGGTCCCCTGGAAAGTAAAACATTCAGTATAAAATATTTTAATTACAGGAATTCAGTACCATTTAATATTTGATGCATATCATGTAATTGTTCATTCATTCATTCATTCATTCATTAATATCTTATTCATATTACTTCAGGAAAATGAACAATCTTTCACCTTTGTGAAGGTGCCCATGCTTTCAGAAAAATCAGTCTCTGTATGGTTTCGACAAAGTCGCCCTCTAGTGACACTACACTGCCACACCCACACAATCTCAGGGAACCTAAATGCAAAACAAAGAGTTTTATAAAAATAGCAGGCTAAATTATTTTGCTAGTCTGAAAAGAATACAGACTGAAACCAAATAATGTGAATTCTACAGTCAACTGCACAAAACAATGCTGGAAAAAAATAAGTAGATTTAATTTTACTTGAATGAACCATTTACACTTTGAACATTCATTTGTAGATTGTTTGAAAAAGTGGCAAGGTTGTTAATCTAGCTTTCTCTCACACAAAATCCTTAGACAGTTATTTTATTGTCATGTGATGCTAAAAAGTGTAAATAAAACACTTGTACTGTGTATGCTGTATTATGTTGTGAGCAGCGCTGTATGAAAGTCACGGGTTGCACATTAGTATTCAGTTCCACTCACTGACAAACGAGTAACAAGTTTATAACATTTTTAAATTACTGTAAAAAAAACCATTCGTTTAAACAGCAAAATGCACTGACCTCATATGTAGAGTGATGTGATTCATAGATGAATTTTCACTTCTGTGTAGAAATAAAGTGTAGCTACAGACAGAAGAAGCATGCAGAAATGGTGAGAAAAGAGTGTTGAAAAGCAAAATCTCAAAAAAAAAAAAAAAAGGTAAAACATACCAATGCACTGAATAACCACAGGATTGATGCTGCACTGCAGTAAATATTTTTTTAGCATGTGGAAGTACCTTAAATATAGTCATATTTTCCTAATATTTCCTATTCTGAAAATACAATACACAGACTATAAAATTAACTACTTATAGGGCAGCCTAACCTCCAGAGGCTGACAGGGCAGTCTATCTTCCCGAGCTCTCAACAGGGAACCTATCACAAGAACTAATGCCAGAGGCCAGCAGGGCACCCTATGTACCAGAGCTCACACCAGGTATCCTGCACTCCAGAGCACCCAGTAGATTTCAGCCTTAAGTTCGTTCTAGTGTTTGTTCATGTCCTAGTTCTTGTCCATGTTCTGACCCATGTCCTACTCCATGCCAAGATTCCATGCCTGGACCCAGAGGCCCCACCAGCTCATGTATCTTGTGTCTCATCTCTTGCTTCTTACTTTGCCTGCTGGTTTTATACGTTGGTTTTGCTTAAGTTATCTTACGTTATTGTTGTCTGTTTGCTTTTCACTTTGTTATTCAATAAAGTTATGTTTTTATGTAAAGTTATACTTTTATGCACTTGTGTCCTTTCAGCAACTCCACATTTGTGATAGTATGTATCATGCCTGTTGTTATTTTAGCCTTGTTATCTATCTGATTTTGTTTTGTGTGATGTTCTCTTAATAAAATCCGTGGCATTCGGTTTATTGTTATAATAGGAAATAATTGACCAAATTGACTATTTGATTTAATGCAGCATGAACATAATATGATAGTAATTAGTGGACTCTGTCACACTTTGAAATAGACTATAAAAGGAATGAAGACAAATGTGTGTCCATACCTACAACTGTGTGATGAGGCACAGTTCAATGCCTTCAGTTCCTGATTATTTTCAACAATGTAAATTTCATTTAGAAATGGCAGGACATGTCCACCTGGGGGTGAAAAAGCAGCTTGAGACCACTGATATCATGGAAGTCACTTTATTCAAAGCCAAGGTGTATTATAATTGTGTGTCTGCATGCTTAACTATGAAACAAAGATACCCTGAGTGTGTGTGCTGCGTCGGCTGCGTGGCCCGGGCAGACGATTACTGTTGCCGCCTGAATCCATGTCTGAGGGTAGAGGGGTTTTCTTGGACTTGCTGAGGGACAGAGGGGATGAATTGTGCCTGTTTCTACTCCTGCTGACTTTATCCATCCCACGAGACTTTGCCTTTCTATTTATACTGACCATGGTGGGAGGAGGACTACTGAAGTCTGAAATTAAAGAGAGGGAGAAAAAAATAGAAACACATAGAAATTAAGCATACCATCATATACACTGATAATGAATGTTTTCAGCCTTTTTGAGAATGATGCTTTTGTTTAGGAGCTAATTATATTGCGGATATGTAATGAAAGAAGACTGAATGACATGAATAAGTTTCCTCACTACACAAGCGGTTTAGTGTAAGTCAGAGAACAAGCCTGACCCACAGACATTCTGAATACATCACTACACTTTCACCAAGGGCAAAGCTGGAGGGTGTGGTCTCAATGTCAATCAATTTATTTATTCAGGCCACTACAGTGAAATTGAGTTGAATTAAATATCCTGTACGTATAGAAGGATGGGTATTTGGAACAGAAATGCAAAATTTAGTAACGTGGTTTACAGATTTAAAAAGGTGAATGGCATTTCTTTACCTGATATGGATTGGTTAGTGGTTGGTTGCAGGCTGACAGTAGATGACTGGTTGATTTGGGCGGTAGTAGGAGGGCAGCAGATAAGACGACTAGGCAGAGTTGAAGAAATGGTGTCTATGTCTATGAGAGGCAATTACAGGCATTCAATAAATCACTAAACTTATAGCTTAAATTCTATATGTACCTTACATTCTATACTCTATAGCTAAAACTGAACATATACTGTAATTAATTGCCACCTGAAGAGATTGTAGAGATGGGGGGTGAATAAACTGATTTACTAGATGAGCCAAGAGCAGAGTGAGTCCTGCGTGACAGACAGAAAATAATGAGCAGTCAGTCAATATCTGCAACGAATACAGTGTGTCCTGCATGTTACATATTGTGTACATGTCCAGCAAAGGCAAGGGTGGACAAAGTACACAACTCCTTTACTTGAGTCAAAGTATACACTAATCAGCCATAACATTAACACCACCTGACTAGTCTGCAGCTAGCCAGCCCCATACACAGCAAACTGCAATGCACTCTGTATTCTGACTCCTTCCAGCATACCACTTACAGCAGTTTTTGCTACAGCAGATCTTCTGTGGGATCAAAACAGATGTACTCGGCTTTACTCCTTGCATCAATAATCCTTGGGCACCCATGACACTCTTGTCAGGTCATTGATTGTCCTTCCTTGGGCCACCTTTGGTAGGTACTTACCACTGCATACCAGGAACACCCCACAAGACCTGCCATTTTGGAGATGATTACACCCGGTCATTTAGTATTCACAATGTGGCCTTTGTCAAAGTCACTCAGATCCTCATGCCCACTGATATTTCCTTAACCAGAAACCTAAGCAAGAAACTACTTAATGGTGTGTATTTTAAACTCATTCAAAGTTTTAGTATATACTACACAGAAGTGTGGAAAAACTAACTAAAACAACATTTTTATGGTTTATTTTTCCATTATTAAAGCACGACTCTTCCCCTGCTCCAAGTGACCATGACAAATTGTGTCCATTGTTTTGATACCCTAGAGTTAGAGTTTGCATGTTCTCCCCTTTGATTGTGTGGGTTTCCTACAGATAGTCTAATAGTCTAGTTTCCTTCCAAAGACATGCACAACCGGCTAATTGGCTGTTCCAAATTGCCCCTAGATGTGGATGGATTGAATTGCCCCTGGATGTGACTGGCTGTGTGTGTTGACCCTGCAATGGTCTGGCTTGTTGTTCAGGGTGCACCCCACCTTCGCCCAGTGTTGGCTGGGATTGGCTTCAGCCTCCCCGTTACCCTAGTAGTGATGTGAGTAATGAGTGAGTGAGTGAGTGAAATGCCTGTACAATATATCTGAACCTATGGAGAAGAATCTGTATTTTGATGTTTTCATATACTATACCTTAACTAATAAACTCTGGCTATCTGATAGCTCTGAGAAAGAAGGTGGCTGAGAAAACACACATCTGTATTGGAAAAAGGACAAAGGAAAACAGGAAGGAAAAACAGAAAGCATACCATAAACAGATGGATGGACAAAAAGTGACAGTGGCAGTGAAGAAGTGCATCCAGGAAATGGAGAAAGCACAGGAGGACATAAAGCTACAGATGAAAGAGAAATACTAAGCAAATGAGAGAAGACAGTGATTCTGATTTCTACACATACTGTACATACATTCAAGAAGACTTCTAAAGACTTTTTTTTTACATGTAGGCAAGCAAATTCAGCTATCAATTTTTTTTTTCAAACTGCTGCTTTAGTCGTATCACAAAAAGTGCTATCTACCCTCTTCTGCATACATGAACTCACAGGCAACCATGACTGGCTAGTGTTGCTGTGAGTGATGGGGCAAGAAAGTATGCTACCCTTCTCACCAAGAAGGCACTACAAATTAGCTCTCTTGACAAATCACCGCAGATGGCTATGGCATGGTCAGAATTCAAACTCATGATCTCCTGAAAATAGAGCAAATGCTTTTCTTACTGTATGTGCCAGAACAACAAATCTTTGGTGCTACATAATGACCGGGTTTCTATAATCAAATGTAGTAAACCTAAAAAAAAATCTGGATATATAATCTATTATAATAATCTATGTTTTATAACTGTATAATCTAATCTATAAACAATGCAATTTAATAAGGTACATTATATTATAAGAATATTTATCTAAGTAGTATTTTAGGTAAACTATGTGTTTTAGGCAATTTTCATATGATATTAAACACTCGTGTTGGTTCACAACAGGCAGTGTGACCAGCAGGGCAACCACACTGAACGCTTTGGTCAGTGTGCTTGCCACTATCTTGTCACAGCCTGTAGATTTTTTTTTTTATTATTTAATTCCACACTTCAAAGCAAAACCAGGAAATAAGGATGAATTCTAAATAATTACATACAAATAAAATCTATATTTCCACTTAAAACATACCAGTCAGTCTGAATCTCAGACATATACATACCTATCTGCCTCAGCCAATTTGCTGTGCTGATGCATGTTTAGCACATACAGTATGGACATTGAGATGACACTAGGGCATGGAAAGAGAGAGAGAGAGAGAGAGAGAGAGAGAGAGAGAGAGAGAGACAGTTTAGTCATTTATATATATGCTATTTGGCTTGAATTGCCTTACATTAATTCTCATTATTATTACTAGGACTTTCTTTTATCTCACCTAAAGGCCATGATGATGACCAGGGCCAGTATGGTACCTTGCAGGATTCTGTGACTCAAACAGCCATGCTCTGAAACTGAACTCTGAGAAATAAAAATCAAAGCTTTTAACCTCTCTCTCTGTCTTTTTTTTATAGCATTTCATTCTGCATCTCAAACAAGCATGTATACTGTCTGCGGCCTTGTGAATAAAACCTTTTAAACCTTTCCATTGAACAGTTCACTAAAGCTGCATAAACATTTGCTGTGTCTTTACACATTCCATACACTCCTTAATTATTACCACTGCTCTCTTAAAGTTCACTGGATGATGAGTAACAAATGTCACATAAATTCAGTATGCTTTGTAAAACATTAAACAACTAATAGGAAGACAACAATTTATATTAATTACCAATAAACAATTATTATATTAATTTTAACATGCTCCCTGACCTCCATCTTTATAATTCTCTGGTCAACAGTTACATTAAACTTCATACCTTATTTCCTGTTTTGGTGGGTTTCTTCTTAAGTGGACCACTTCCTGTTCTGCTAAAATAACTTCCTGTTAGGCTGGAAAAAAAGAAACTGTGCTTATTCTCATATTAACACTAACAAATTATTATTATTATTATTATTATTATTATTATTTATTAAATGCTTGGACGGACACACACCTAATTGTACCCCCGCTAACAGTACTCTTCATGCTGTCAAGGCGTCTGAGTTTTGCAAGTTTGCGACTCCACCGTTCAAGCTCATTAATTCGAGTTTCCAGATTATCAGTCAGTTTGCACAACTCTTTCACTGCTCCAACATTCTCCATAAAAATGCGATCCTATGGGAAAGATACACACACGTTTTACACACACACACACACACACACACACACACACACACACACACACACACACACACACACACACAGAGTGTGTACTCATCATTATTGGTGTCTTCAGTCACTGAAATGTTCTATCTGAAAATATAGTGGGGTACAAATGATCTTGTTTTTATTTATATTTTTTTGTTCAGATTTAAGCAAATTTGTGTTATTGACCATGTTAACTCCCTGCGATGGACTGGTTAGCTGTTCAGGGTGTACTCAGGCTTTGCCCAAAGTCAGCTGAAATAGGCTTCAGCCTCCCCATGACTCTAATAGGATTAAGTGCTTTGGCAAATAGATAAATAAATAAATTAACTCATTATTGAATGAACTCCTTTGATTAAAGGTCATATTTTATGATGATTTTTGTCTATTCTGTTGATGTATTTGTCTAAAATCAGGTGGATTTGATATAACATAGATCATAAATTTTCACAGAAACCTGTAGGTGGCTATTGTGGCACCGTGATGTAGTGGTTAGCACGCCACCTCACAGCAAGAAGGTCCTGGGTTCGAGTCCTGTGATCGGGACATTACTGTGCTGAGTTTGCATGTTAACCTTATACTTGCATGGGTTTCCTCTGGGTACTCTGGTTTCCTTTCACTGTACAAAGGCATGCACAGTAGGCTAATAGGCTGTTCCAAATTGCCCCTAGGTGTGAGTGTGTGTAAAAGGTTGAGTGTGTGTTGGCCCTGCAGTGGACTGGTGGTGTACCCTGTACCCTGCTTTCACCCAGAGTTGGCCGAGATAGGATCCAGGCTCCCCACAATCAAAGTAGGATTAAGTGTTTCGGCAAATGAATTAATGAATACATGAATGATTGAATGTAATAGGCCATGTTAGCTTAACTAATGTCATTAAAGCAAAATGGGGGCTGTACCAAATATGAAGAAATTCTGATTCTACAGTTCAGAATAGAAGCATTCTCACTTGAGGTCACAGACTTTTAGACTTCCTGTTAGACTGAAAGAATCTATTAAACCAATCGCAGAGATAGGAAGAATCAAAGGACTTAATCCTCCATCTGTATTCAATGCACTACGGCATATGAATGTATTTATTTCATCAAAAACAAATGAATAAATATAAAGAAAATGTTTCTGTATAAATACCTTGTTAACTACCAGTAAATTAGGGATGGTCTCTCCATTGGAACAAACTACATCTCCACCGTCTTTCACAGCTTCTGGAAGGATCTGCTGAACCTCCTGAGCAATCACTCCTGGCATACACACATGCAAAGTAGCTGTATTAGATGCCATATGCATATTAATTTATGGGTAAGGTGTGCACCTACATTTGCAATGTTGGGTGGGGGGCATTAATAAGTATGCAGGGGATTTAAAAGAATACATGTGTTTACCAGTCTCTGCAGTGTTCTCAATGCCCACAGTGGCAGCAAACTCAGGCTTATACTGGTAATGCACCAACCGCATCTGAGAGATTCGCTTTAGGTTGTCTGTGGTGTCCACCTACAATAAGATGCTCAGGATGAGATGTAGATAATTATTAAAGTAGAAAATTACAAATAAGCTTGCGCATAAAAACATGTACCTCTTTCACATTCTCCTTGGCACGGATGTCTGATGGATGTACCAGGGAACCCATGACTTTCACATTGCCGTGGACGACCAGAGCCTCATCAGGTCGATCAGTGTTGATGCCCACTCGGCCATGGTGGTACACTGAATCAGGCAACTGACCTCTCTGCCATAACACCTCACTGTCACTCTCAAATTGACCTGGATTTGATGCCTGTCAGAGGTACATGTGTGTGTGTGTGTGTGTGTGTGTGTGTGTGTGTGTTTGTGTGTGTGTGAGAGAGAGAAAGAGAGAGACAGAGAGCGAGAGAGAGAGAGAGAGAGAGAGAGAAATTTCACATTTTCCATGAAAACACAAAGTTACATTTATTAAATGAGTTGCAAAATGAATATAAATCGAAGTCAAGACATTGACAAAGTTACAAATTATAATTTTTACTTAAATCCAATATTTGCAGTTATTATAACCTTGCAGACCTTTGTCATTCTGGCTGTCAATTTGTCAAGCTAAAATGAAGAAATTTCACCCCATTATTAGATAAGTGTGTTTTTTCAGCCTAATGATGGCCTCCTTTACATGCATTGACATGCCTTTGGAACACATATTAAGCGTTCAGATTGATAGCTGCCAAATACAAATTCAACACTTGGATTCCAATTACTTTTGAGCCTGATAAAATGTAAAAATGGCTGTGATTCTGAAACAGTAGATTTTTTTTAATTAAAACCCCTGAATTGCTCCTCAAAGATTAATCATGTCTTAACTGATTCATTTCAAGTCCACTGTGGTGGTGAACTGAAGCAAAATTCAATAACTATGACACTGCTTAAATACTTAGGGACCTCACTTTATGTATGTTACCACAATATTAGAAGTATGAAATTGTATATAATAGGTTGTATGCTGAACAATAACAATTTCCCTGTAAGGAACTACAGTGGTGCTTGTAATTTTGTGTACCCTTTAAGCTAAGGTGTTATATTGCAGGACACTTATGGGATAATGCCAGTTGATCAGGAAAAAAAATAAAATAAAATTCAATACATTTACTGGTGCCCATCTCAGCCGACTCTGGGCAAGGACAGAGTACACCCTGGACAGCTCGCCAGGCCATCGCAGGGACATAACATTATATTTCGTAATTTATTTATTGAAAATTATCCAGTAACTATGATGCTGTACACAATGGCATGGAATAATTTTAGACCATTCCTTCATACAGAACAGATCTGAGATGGGTGATGGGTTTCCTCACATGAACTGCTCACACAACATTTCCCCTGGATTAAGGTCAGAACTTTCATTTTGGCCAGTCCAAAATAATCATTTTCTTATTCTTTAACCATTTTTTTACTAGAACATTTTGTGTGCTGAGGGCTATTCTCTTGTTACATGACCACTTTTTCTTGAGATTCAATTCGCAGACAGATGTGCTGACATTTCCCTTTAGAATCCACTGGAATAATTCAAATTAATTGTTCCATCAGTGCTGACTAGTTGTACTGGCCCAGTTGCAGCAAAACAGGCCCAAATCATGATACACCACCATTTTTTATAAACAAGGTTAGTTCCTTATGCTGGAAAACAGTATGTATCTTTCTTCAAACATAAAACATTTAATTAAAACAAAGTTAAGTTTTGGTTTAGATTTTAATTCTTCAAATATAGGACATTCGTAATAAGCGTTTCACTACATGTTGTACTGTGTATGATTTTTTTATGTGACAAATAAAAATTTGAATTTGAATTTGGTTTCATCTATCAACATAATTTTTTCATCAGCCTTCTGTCTTGTCCCTGTGATCTATTCTTTTTGAAGAGCAGTGGCTTTCTCTTTGCAATGATGCCATGCACACCATTAATGTTTAGTATTCTACTGATGGTGGACTCATGAACATTAATATTAGCCAATCTTAGAGTTCCATTTAATTTTCCTAGAAGTTACCCTGGGTTTCACTGTGATCTTGTGGACTATTACACATCTTGTTTGGGTGTGATCTTTGTTCGTCAAACACTCCTGCAGATGGTAACAATTTCTTCCATCGTCTGACTGTGGGTTTTGGTGTCATCCAAAAACCTTTAGAGATTGTTTTACAACCATTTCCATTCTGATAATCAATAACTCCATTTTTAAGGTTCTCTGGGAAATCTCCCTTGATGCCATGATACAGTTCTACAAATATGTTGCATTTTGAAGACCAGACTTTGGTAGCTAGATCTCTCTGTCTTTTAATAAAACAAGGCACCCATTCACACGTGATTATCCTACTATTGATTGAAATCTCAGTGACTGAGTCAGCTATTATAAGTGAACTTTGGAACAGAAAGAGTGAATGTTTTGGAAAAGTATGGAATGTTTACCAAGCACATATTAGCGCAGGAAAATTGTAGTGCTACAGCAAACAACAGCATTCTATACAAAGACATGCAAGGTAACAGTTTTTGTGGGAAATAAACATATATGGGTGTGATACTCAAGTGTCCACAAACCTTTGGCTGTATAATGTATGTATGATGTATAAATAAATAATCTAAAAGTATGTCTTTTGTTAGGTGGACTAAAATACATTTACAATAACAGCATTTGGCA
>JBCNYH010000007.1:5068659-5093911 GCA_039654325.1 Tandanus tandanus
CTCACACACACAGTTGCTCAAGAAAATCTCACATCTGTTAGCAGGAAGTTTTTATTTTTAATTTTTATTCTTTCTCTTTACCTCCCTTTCTCTCTCCCTCCCTTTCTCTCTCTCTCTCTCTCTCTCTCTCTTTCTCTCTCTCTCTCCCTTAACAAAGCAGCATGTTTGCAGAGTATAATCACATATGGACAAGTATGAAGAGTTGTAATGTTTGTTTGGCAGAAAGGGCACACAAATGACTGAAACAATTAGACAGTGTGGTTATTGCTATGACATACATGTCCAAATGTCGTTATGACAATGAGGAGGTAAAACTGTAATACACACCACGGTGTAGAATAAGTAGGTACAAGTAGGAAAGGTTGAGACTTTATTTGTATGGGTATTCTCATACTTCCACTGTATTTCAGTATGCAGTCAACACAAGCAGGTGGAATCTTTATTCATGCATTTTGCTTAATTTATAGGATCAGGCTGAGAATAAATGTATAATTTAAAAGATGAGATTTAACATGTGTATTTGCAGCCTATATATTTAGAAATGACACATGGACGCTGTGCATACATTAAAGAATGGGGAGGGTGTGGTTTAAAGTGTGTAATAACATTGTACATTGTATGCTTTTTAGCATCTGTCCACATTTATAATGGACAAGACTGAATCTATAGCCACAGTAGATGATGCAGTAAAGAAACTCATGCTTCTGGAGTCGAAAGGTAAAATCTGGACCCAAGAGATGCTGCTGCAGGTCAGTGACAAAGCCATCAAGCTCCTAGACTGCGACACAATGGTGAGCATATTAAAGGTGTTTTGTTTTATTTATTTATTAATATTACATACAATAATAATATTAATAATAATAACAACAACAACAACAACAATAATAATAATAATAATAATAATGTTATTATCATTATTATTATTATTATTATTATTGGTGGGGAGGGGGGTTGTTAATGTCATAGAGTAAGAAAGTCACAACTGAGGGTCAAATCCCCAGTAGGCAATAATCTAACTTGCTCTGATGCAGTAGTTTTGTTTGGCCAACATGATGATTTCCACTAGTGCCTTAATATGATTATATAACTCATATTCCCTCATTATCTGTGCCTTAAGCTTTTAAGAGTGGAGAGCAATGAAGTATCTATTGTGGCCTTGCCCTTTGACTCAGTATTATTTCAGAGCTCAGCCCATAGATATCATATAATACTAGATAGGGCACAAATGCACCTTAGCATAGTAATTCTGTTAAAACAGGAAAAGCAGGTTAACAGTATTTGTTATATTATTACCAAGCACACAAGAGGTACGTACCTCTATATTTCTAATAACATGATTATTAAAAACCTTTTATTTTTGGAGAAATCTCAGATATATACGCTTAACATAAACTGATGAAATAGGTTGTGCTTTAACATGAATTTGAATTCAATTTTGAAGTGATTAATTTTTTTATTTAAATAAAGACATTGTTTCAGAAAGGACACTTGAAACCAATAGCTGTAGGAAAACAAAAACCCAAAAGCCTTTACTGTATGTGTGCTGAAGCTCTGATTTGTACTGCTCGCAATGCAACCCCAACACCAATCACACTTCCAATATCCTCCTAAGACCCAAACCTTAATGCTGTGTGTCTTGTCATTTCCCCGCACCACTTTTGTTCCTTACCACCTGATGACTACTTAACTTGATCAACATCTTTAAACAGGAAGACATTTGGCTAAATATTAATACCCAGTCACCCTCATTTGAAGATCTTACAAGGATATACACACAATGTAGGTGGAAGAAAATATGATGTCATCATATGAGGACCACGGGGTCTCAAGAGGTTAAGGCATCACAAAATCCCATCCACCCATGGCTAATCTAGTATTATGGGATATCTGTGGCTCAGACTACAATGCTCTTTACCCCTCATAGACCTTCATAGCTCTTTAAACTGTTTAGATAAAAGCTTTAACTTATTTTAATATAGTTTACTTTAAGTTCTATAATTTTTATTAGTCACAGAAAAGTCAAGTTGGTTTGAGGGACTAAAAGTTAATTAGTAGTAGACACAATCTTAATCAGCATGAAAGTATAATATCAAATAAAATATATTTTGCTTATACTTTTTCTACTGATACAGTGTGGTTCTAGTGACAGTGATGATATTTATTTATTTATTTATTTTAACCTATGGCTTAAAGTTGTATTAGTTGTTTTTTTTTTAAATAATAAATAAATAAATACATTTAAATACATTGTGTAGCCAAAGATATGTGGACACCTGACTGTCACCCGCAGATTAGCTTATTGAACGATTCCAATTCCACGCTTTATCCCCGTTTGCTGTTCTAATAATCTCCACTCTTCTGGGAAGGGTATCTTCTAGATTTTGGAGTGTGGCTGTAAGGATTTGTGTTCATTTAGCCACAAGAGCATTAGTGAAATCAGGTACTGATATTAGGGGTGGCATGGTGGCGTAGTGGTTAGCATGTCTACCTCACAGCAAGAAGGACTTTGGGTACTCCAGTTTCTGTCCCACAGTCCAAAGACATGAACATTAGGCTAATCTGCTGTTCCAAATTGCCCCAAAGTGTGAGTGTGAATGGTTGTGTGAGTGTTGGCCCTGTGATGGTCTGGCAAACTATTCTTGGTGTACCTACCTTCGCCTAGTGTCGGCTGAAATAGACGACAGCCTTACCGCGCCCCTACTAGAATTAAGTGGTTTGGCAAATGAGTGAGAGTGAGTATGGTACTGATATCAGCACACTCAGTGTTCCAGTCCATCCCAAAGACTGTAAATCTTGGCTGTATAGTATATAAAAGCCTTATAAAGGGCAAACATGGAGACAGTTATGCTATATACAGGGTTATTCATTCTTGCATATGAATTCTTTCATGTGAATTTCTGGTTGTTGTTTTTTTTTTTTTTTTTGTCTCTTTCTTTTGCTATTTTCCTTCTTTTTCTGACACTATTCCTATCATTCCTCTTTCTCCTTTTAACAGGACGAGCTGGAAAACTTCCCTCTCTCCACAGTCCATCACAGTCAGGCAGTGCTGAATAAGACACGGTACCCATCTGTCCTGTTGTTGGTCTGCCAGGATAATGAGCAACACCACCCAGACATACACTTCTTCTATTGTGATGAGGTGGAGGTGAGGGACACAAATGCTTGTACACTTTGATGTAGAATGTCCACAATATAGGTTTATATTCGGTGTACCTTTGCCCATATACAGTGGTGCTTGAAAGTTTGTGAACTTGTTAGAATCATTAATATTTCTACATACTGTATATATGACCCAAAACATCATTGGATGAAAAAGAGATTGTCATTAATTTAAGTGGTTTCTTGTTACCTACCTTTAGGACTTGTCTGAAAATCTAATGAGGTTTTAGGTCATATTTATGCAGAAATATAGAAAGGGTTCACAAACTTTCAGGCACCACTGTATGGACTGTTCCATTAAATGTGAGCTAAAAAACAATGAGCTCAGCAGTGCTTAATTTGTGTGTGAATGTGTGTGTGTGTGGGGTGTGTGTGTGTGTGTGTGTGTGTGTGTGTGTGTGTGTGTGTGTGTGTGTGTGTGTGTTTAATGAGATCTGGTTTGGTGGACTCGATAGCAAAATCCCCAGCATTGAATTACTACCCAGAGTGTTGAATTAACACCCTACAGCGGATATATACACTGGTGCTTAAAGGTTTGTGAACCAACTGGATTTTTGTTTTCTGGAGTATAATTTAAAATATCATTAGATTTTCAGTAAGTCCAGAAAGTAGATAAATAGAACCTAATTAAACAGGTTGAGGAAAATCCAAACCAATGTTATATATCCGTGAGTGGCAAAGGTATGTAAACCTTTGCTTTCAGACCCCCTTGTGCAATAATAAATGTACCTAAAAGTGTGTGCAAACTGTTGGTCAGTCCTGCACATCGACCTAGAGGGATTTTAGTGCATTTCTTCGAACAGAACAGCTTCAACTTTGCTCACACAACCTTTCTGTTGGACTTTAACTTGGTCATTCCAAAACATTACAACTTATGTCTTGCTCTATGACCCATTTTCTTTGAGATTCCGTTCACAGGCAGATCTCCTAAAATGTTCTCATTGTTCCATTATTGTGAGATGGCAGTGAAGACAATGAAGACTGTCCTGGCCCAGATGAAGCAAAACAGGCCCAAAACATGTGCTGTGACAGTCAGATTTTAACAGATCCCTGTTCTTTAAATAAAACAGTGTGCTCACTCACACCTGATCATCCAGTTGATTAAAACACCCAACTCTAATTTCACTTTCGAATTTAACTTCGAACTGCTTATCCTAGAGCACAGGTGTCAAACTCAAGGCCCGTGGGCCAAATCCGGAACGCCAACTCATTTTAAGTGGCCCGCAAGAGCTTCCAAAGAATATGATTATCGTACATTCTGTGCATCAACCATTACCATGAAACCCAATTCATCATCCTTCCACTAGGTGGCGGCAGTCTATTTCAAGTAAACAGCTAGTCATTCATGATTTTTTTTTAAATGGCATGCTAGCTTGTCGCTGTTAAGTTCAGAAAATGCAGGTAAATAAAGGAAAAGTCATTTTGCCATGCAGGTTTGGTTAGCCCTTTAGCATAGATGTTCAGTGATTATTCGGCCCTCGATCACCTTTAAATTTAGTTATGTGGCCCTCAGTGAAATTTTGACGAAGTGAGTTTGACCTGTCCTAGAGGTTCAAATACTTTGGTCATCCAGACTGTAAATCTGATGATGTTTTAGATCATTTTAATTTATTTATTTATGCTACAATATGTATCCTATTTATGAAGGGTTCACTAAGTCAATTTGGACTAGAAGGAACACTCTGGGTCTTAATCCAAAACTAGGGATGTTACTGTGTCTGTACTAATAGACCTTTTTTAAAAAGTGTCTCTATATTAATATCACAGTATGAGGGTATTCAAAAAGTTCTCGGCCTCACCCAGAAACCTCACAGGAGAAAGATTTTTGAACACTTGAGCACTATTTTTGAACATAGCCTCCTTTAACTTCAATGCTTTTAGTTCACCGATGTTCAAGCTTCATTATCCCTTCAATGTAAAAGAACACATCTTGAGCCTCCAGATACACCTCAACAGCACAGATGACTTCATTATCACTCTGAAAATAGGTGACCACACAAGTGGGAGTTCAGAAACAAATAGAAACACATATAAGCACCAGGTCAGGTGAGTAAAGTGCCAGCTCAAAGATTTTCTCTTTTTTTTCTACTGCTTCAATCATCTGAGATTGTGTGAACAGTAGTACAAGTCATTATAGTATACATTTATGCACCAAAATGGGAGTTACACCCCTCTGGAGTTTATGGCTCTGGCAGAGAATGTTTTTTCTACGCTCCAACAACACTGTTGTTTATCTATAACACACAGTATAACTACTAATCTTATTATTCACTTCAGGCGGAAATAGTGCACGCTGACATCGATAGTGCTTTGGGAGACAATAAAAATGGCAAGAAGATGAGACCTCAGACACTGAAGTAAGTTCAAACTGTAACTGCCACACACACACACACACACACACACACACACACACACACACAAACACACATACAAGCTGGTGTATGTTTCCATGCAGTTAGTAAGTTGAGTAGAAACAAAACAAGCAATAAGGGTAGCTTGGATCTAGTTCTAGTTCATTTTACACCACTTAAGAGAAGACCAAACCAGTCACAGTGATATCAGTAAAAGTAACTGCATCATTTTTTCAAAATGCATCAAATACAACATGAAAAAAAGCAAGATTCATCATGGGGGAAAAAAGCAAACAAACAAACAAACAAAAAAAAACCCCAGCAAAACTCATAAACCAAAAGATTGTGTTGTTTACGTTTTTCTGTCTCTATAAGATGAAGAGTATAACTAATGACTGGTAGCTGCACTCCCAAGTCCCAGTAGTTCCTCTTGGTTCCTGTCTAGAACAGTTATCTAAAACCAAACAACCAAAACCTTTCTACATCGCCACAAATCAATCTGCTCTTATACACCGCCTGGTCAAAAAAGTCTTCAAAATTTTGTTGGACAGCTTCTAGCCTTGATTAGAGCACATAATCACCATGGCATTGTTTCTTCAGTAGGTCAGGTTGAGGCTCAGCAACATTATGTGGCAATAAAATGAAGTCTGTCAACCCGAATGTACTGAATGACCAGGTTTTGACATCTTTTTCTTTCGTGATGGCTTGGATATAAAATTGTGGCCCTAATAGTGAAAGAGTGGTTCTGGGAGTCCTGACCTTAACCCTACTGAAAACCTGTGATGTGCTGGACTTTGTAGAGTGGTTTGATTTTCCCATCATCAATTTATGATGTCAGTGAAAAACGAACCCAACTCTGGATGGAAATGAATGTTGTGATATTTTTTAAGTTTGTTGAAACAATGCCAAAGGCTAAAGGTTTCTTTCAGCTGGGCCGAAAAGAAATATGCCTAAAAGAAAAGTCTCCATGCCTATGCCATAATCATGCTACCAGTAGTAAACACGCTCACAAAGTCTTATGTTGCAGGTTAAACCAGGAAAAAATGAAGCGGCATCGAGAGACAATCATCCCACCCTCAGAATCAAAAGATTTTTCGCCTGGAATGAAAGGGCGTGTAGAAGCTATGGATATGCAAAGTGAGCCATTACTCAAATATGGGACACATTCAGTGCTACCTTGTATCCATTGTTTAATTTGTTTAATGCAAACCTGTGTGTTTGTGTGTGTGTGCATGCCCCAGGGGTAGAAAGACGAAGTTCACTAAAGCAGGACACAGAATCCCATGAGAAATTTGCACAGCGCATTCAGAGGGAAGTGGTGAGTACTCCTATCACTGACAAACATCAGGAGGAACACACACACACACACACATGCAAAAAGCTAAAAACCACTCAAGCATTGAGCACACAAGGTGAATGATAACCACATTATCTTGAACTGTATGGGTGTGTGCTTATTGTTTAGCAAGTCCTGAACTGTGCTCTGGATGACATTGAGATCTTTGTGGCGCGACTACAAAAAGCTGCAGAAGCCTTTGCTCAGCTCAACCAGCGGAACAGGAGCAGAAAAAATAAGAAAAGAGGACCAGCAGGTATTTACTCTTCCCTGCCCCTTTCCTGTACTCACTCACTCTTGTTATTCATTGTTGGTTTTTTGTTTTTTTAATAATTTCATATTACTGGGAAGCAGTAGTAATCCTTACCCAAATGTTTTATGGTTTATGTCCAGAGGGGATGTTAACACTAAGAGCTAAACCTCCGTCTGAGGCAGAGTTCATTGACTGTATCCAGAAATTGAAACTCTCCTTCAATCTGCTGGTGAGTTGCATTATATAACCTGCTTTCATCTGCCACGCCCTCAGACATACACACACGCACAAGCCCTTTCCAATATCTCAGCTTTCTGGAAGTGGCTCTTTAAAATCATACTCCAATGGCCAAAGTTTTCAAACCCATGTAGCATGATAAGCTGAATCTATCAAACTGGTCCACAAGCAATTATTCATGTTCTGACTCCACATCAGAATCCTATATAATGTTTAACCGATTTATTAGAGCACCTGTCTCAACTGAGAGTAATACAAACTGTTTCTGGTTGTGGTTTCATATATCAGGACAACAATCCCAAATATTCTTCTAAATTGTGTAAGGATTATTTGAACAAGAAATGGAACAGCGATCTGGAAGATTGGGGATGTCGGACTGGACTGGTCAAGATTCCGGATTTGAAATCACTTGAACAAATATGGGATAAAATTATTCATGAATTGATCTCACAAAGGTTTTCTTCGAAAGTCTTTGGGAAAAGTTACAAACTACTGTATCTGCTAAAGAAACTGTGAATAAATATGTAAAAACAATGCAGAAAAAAAACAAAAATGCTTGCTCTAAAATAAATATTTTAAAATGTTTTCTGTAGGATGGCATGGTGGCATAGTGTCCGCCTCACAGCAAGAAGGTCCTGGGTTTGAGTAACTGGTTCGGCGAGGGTGTTTCTGTGTGAAGTTTGCAAGGTTGACCTGTGCTTGCGTGGGTTTCCTCCAGGCACTCTGGTCTCCTCCCACAGTCCAAAGACATGCATATTAGGTTAAATGGATGTTTCAGTTTGCCTCCAGGTGTGAATGTGTGTATGGTTGTGTGTGCGGGTGTCGACTCAGAAAATGAGTGAGTGGGAGAGAGTTTTGCTTTTTACACTTTGGTAATTTGTTGAGATTTCTTTCTTTAACAAAAAAAATCTAATGTGAACTTTTAAAATATCTGATTTTCTTTCATGTATAGTAAGCGGTCTTATGCATTTGTTAACCACTGTACGTACAGTCTATAATGGCCCTTAATCATTACTATGTTTGATGTACTGGCCACCATTGGACCATTGTTCATAAAATGAAGGCATGACCAGATAAGACTGAAAAGTACCAGCAGTAGTCTTATGTGCTTGTTGACTTTGTGCTCCATCTACAGGCCAAACTGAAGAAGCACATTCAGAATCCCAGCGCTGCAGAACTCATTCACTTCCTGTTTGGACCCCTTGAGATGGTAAGAACTGCAGCCATCTACATGTTCACATATACATAGGCAACAGCTCATAACTCTGTTGCTGCAGGTCTTGCAGCACTGTGGTAGTCCCGACCTGCCTCGCTCAGTCCTCTCTCCTCACCTGTCCCTTGAAGCGGTGGAGTTTCTGAGGGGACACCTAACTCCTAAAGAGATGGCACTTTTTGAACTGCTAGGGGATGGCTGGACAAGACCCAGGTAATACTGGTACTGCATGGTTTATCGATCTTTTTGGGATTTGTCTGAATTAACACTCCATTGCATCTTCAGCAGATTGTAGTGCAACAGGGTTTAATGGTCTAGTGCATTTACTAAGGCTAGTAACGACCTGCATAAGGGACAGGGAGGTCAGTGACTATCAGTGACAGAGGCCCTCTACACTTTATCAAGGTGTACCTTCTTTTTCTTCACCTTACCTTCTTTCTCATCAGCATTTTGCACTAACTCCACCCACCATCACTGCACTCATTACCAGGCCCTTCACAATTTTAATACAACCTCGTGTAGATTTATGCAGAAAAAACACGCCTTTTTCTATTGGCTCAGTGAAATTGGCATCAGCAAACGACTTAATCCATAGTACTAGATATGCATGGATAAGCTCGAGTCCAGTGGGTGAAGGTATGTACGACTTAATGTACAAGTTTATAAGGCAAAAGTTGTTTTGATAAAATAAGGCCTGCAGGGGAAGGTGTTTTGGCCAAACTTTATAAATTCCTTACGCTGAGACTGAGAAACACTGAGAAAATCTGGCTGTTCTCACCTTCCCTAGCATTTGGTTTCAGTTACCATTCTATAATTGTTTAGCACACTGTAATGTTTTCCTGTTCAGTTGATTATGGACTATTCCTCTTCCCCTCTTTTCAATCTCACAGAGCTAATTGGTCCAGGGACCAGTGTGCTCCGCTTTACATCCCACGTTTCCGTAATGGCTGGGAGCCTCCAGTGGAATTGTTTCGCACATCAGCGTGGGAAACAGAGTGCTCTGACGTGCCGTCAGAAGAGGTGAGAAATAGAGAAATTAATAAGAATAGAGAGAGTCACATCGTACTTTAATCCATTTGAAAATTCTGAAATTAGTCTGAAATGTCAGGCATCAGAGATTATTTTGCTGATACGGTTTATCTACAATATAAATGTCTCTTTATCAGTATCATGCTTTTTCTCAACAAATCTTTGTTTCTACTTTTATTCCTTTATTTCAGTTTTTTGGCTCACAGTCCTCACTCTCATCAAATGGGTGAGCTATTCCTTTCAAAACATTAGCCTTATACATATTTTAACTAGAGGCCCCTGATGGGGAAATTGCACCAGCCACTGCTCAGCCATTATAAACAATTGGCAACCATTTTCCTAACCTTGAGCTTGGCCTACAATGAGTTTTCCATAAACTCTTTTTAGCCTTTAGACCCTAGTTACTACACTGAATATTTGACAGTGAAATATTTGAGTGTCTTTGAGATATAGGTGTTTATAAGTAAATTTAATATTGAACATTAGTCAAATTTGCTGTTAAAATTGCCCCAAAGTCATCCAAAAAATCAGATGGGTTTGGGCGTTTCTGTGTGGAGTTAGCATGTTCTCCCTGTGCTTGTGTGGGTTTCCTTTGGGTACGCCGGTTTCCGCCCACAACCCACAGACTCGCACATCAGGCTAAATGGCTGTTCCAAATTGCCCCTAGGTGTGAGTGCGAGTGTGAATGGTTGTGTGTGTTGAATGGTCTGGCGAACTGTTAGGGGTGTACCTCGCCTTTGCCCAATGTGGGCTGAGATAGGCTCCAGCCTTCCATTGACCCTAATAGGATTAAGCGGTTTGGCAAATAAGTGGGTGAGTGAGTGAGAGACCAGTATGTGACTTCTTATATTGTTATTGGCTTACAAAGTTACATTTTAAACCATCTTTGCTCTGTAGGTCCTTCACAGCTATGCCCTCTGCCCGGAAATATGTCAAAGTTCTCTACAGCTTTGTGGCCCACAATGTCAATGAGCTTTCTGTTCTTCAGGATGAAATTTTAGAGGTGAGGCTGCGAAATGTTCAAGCTAGAGATAGTTATGAGCTATGCTGGAAATGCTGGAGTTTTACTCATCCCATTCTTTGTGAAGGTAATTGAAAGTGATAATCAGTGGTGGAAGTTGAGAAACAGGAGTGGACAAGTGGGGTTAGTGCCCTTCAACACTCTAGCTATCATTACGCTAGAGGATATTCACAATGTGGACCCCATCTACAACCAGGTAACGCATTCTGCACAAAACACACATCAGTTAATATGTACATTCACTGTGCTGGGAATCCTGTACAAATCTCACATCCTCTGGCTGTCCTTGTAGTCTCCATCTAGTCATCTTGGGAGAGGAAACAGTTTTGAAAAACCGAGATCACCACGGGATAAAGACTGTGAGTTTGACCTAAAAATATTAATCATGTAACTCTTTCTTTCAGTGTTCTTTAAAATAGGCAATTTCAGAAAGTTATTTACTAGTTCACCAAAACAGCAGGTGTGGTGATTGTATTGAACATTGGTTCAAGTCATTCTGTAATAGTTAAAACAGTGTTCCATTCATTAAAAACATGAAAAATCATTAAATTGTGAAGCAGGATGATGTAGTGGTTAGCACGTTCGCCTCACATCAAGAAGATCCTGTGTTCAAATGTGCATGTGTGAAGTGTGCATGTTTTCCCTGTGCTTGCACTGGTTTCCTCCAGGTACTCTGGTTTCCTCCCACAGTCCAAAGACATGCACGTTAGGCTAATTGGCTGTCATAGGGACTGGCAACTTGTTCAGGGTGTACCCCGCCTATGCCCAGAGTTGGCTGAGATAGGCTCCAGCCCCCGTGACAATAATAGGATATCGCGGTTTGACATTGTGAGATGTACCGAAAATATATTCAGCCATGCTGAATGCAATATCACATGCTGTGATCAAGGCCAAATGCACTCCATGAAAACATTAGAGTGTGCGACTTTGTTTTTGGCCGGGAAGTGTATATTCTTGTTTTTGAAGCCTGAGTTTTTGCAGTGTAAATGTCACTTTTAGATTTTTGTGCGGTGGTATGCTTTGACAATTCCTTTGTATAAAAAATTGATTCAGAAAAACAGTGGCACTTGTATACACTGCCTGACAATTAGCAGAAGAAAGTTCCAAGTTCCTTGTAAATGTACGATTGGTATCATATCTGTGGTGTCCGGCTACTGTAGGAGGGCTTGTACATGTCTCGCTCTCTTTCTCTCTCAGACCGCATTCAACAGATGGATGAAGTGAATGATGAGCTGCTGAAAAAGATCACCTCCACTAAGAACCAACCGCCAGCACGTAACTTCAGAGTGGAGCGCCATGCTGGTCCTCTCATTCCCCTCACGTTCAGTTCGTCCCCTGCCGAAGTCACCGCCTGGCTTAATGCCAAGGAATTTACCAAGCCGTAAGTCCTTTGCTTCTGCATCTTAGTTTATTTCATGTGTGCTAGTAATTCACATGGAGTTGTAGTTGTGCTTTTATGTAATGACTGTTTACATAAATCTCTCTTTCTCTCTTTCTCCCCATGTGTGTGTGTGTGTGTGTGTGTGTGTGTGTGTGTGTGTGTGTGTGTGTGTGTTTAACAGGACGGTGGACTGTTTGGGAAATCTAACTGGTGCTCAGTTGTTTTCCCTGAATAAGGAAGAACTGAAAGCAGTATGTGGGTATGAAGGCGCGCGTGTCTACAGCCAGATCACCGTGCAGAAATCCATACTAGAGGTCAGTCATCATTCACATTATACCTAGTGGCAAACAACCAGCCACGTATAACCACCTGATAATTTAATGATGTGTATGTGAACAATTTCAGTTTATGGTATAAACTGTAACAGTATTTTATATCTCAGCTGACTCTGGGCGAAGGCAGGGTACACCCTGAAAAGACCACCGCAGGGCAAACACACACACAACGGTTCACACTCACACCTAGGGTCAATTTGGGGCAGCCAATTAGCCTCATGTGCATGTCTTTGGACTGTGGGAGGAAACCGGGGTACCCGGAGGAAATCCACGCAAGCACAGGGAGATCTTGAAAACTCCTCAAAGAAATGCTCAAGCTCGGACCTAACAATATATTACTGTCTTAAAATTTCTGTTTATTGACAGTCACTGCATAAACATTTTTTTTATATACCCCTTCATTCATTTATGGATTTATTAACTGAGTAAACTGCCCTTAGACATTCAAGTTTTTCATAAATGGAATGCCAGCTTTTCTTGTTCAGCTCCTAGTTTTAGCCATTATAAGTATATAATAGCAAGTATAATATAAATATACATGCCAAAATAGTATCAGATTAGAACAGTAGGCTAATAAAACAGGCACTATTAGGGGCGCATAAGTCAATAAATTTTTTCTGTCTGTCTATCAGAAGACCCAAGGGGACTCAGAGCTGCAAGAGGTCATGAGAAAACAGAAGGAGAAAATCGCCTCTGCCTCCAAATGATTGTGCTCTTTTCAAAATATGAATCAAACAATCAGCAATGCAATCTGGCTTCTGTAATATTAATGACTCATGATAACAGTAAATTGAGAACATGGGTGAATTTCAGAAATGCTTTCAACAAAGTGCTCAATGCTGCTTTATCTTTATGGTATCTCCTGTTATACATTCATAAGCAATATCAACACATGCTAAGCTTGTATACATTAATTTGTCTATTTATTTTGTTTCCAGAGCGACCTGTTTCAATTACTTTACAGCATTTTTCTAAATGATTGTTTATTATGAGGGAAATATTAAGCTTTGCTTCTGTATAAAATGTTTGTATGAGTGCATCCTGATGCAGAATTTGTGAGTACTGGTATCAACGAGTAATTTGAAATGAATGTGTATGCGTACCTTTCTTTTCATTTAAATGCCATTTTAAATCTGGATATATGTTTTTCAAAGGCTACTTATTTGTAAATGTACAGTAAATAATCCTGTATGCAAAAGTAATGCTCAAATGCTGATTTTTGTCATGTTATTATGATATCGGGGTACTTGCATTGCTGCCTCTGTCCTCCAGGGTCCCAGTTTTCCTCCTGAGCTCTGGTTACTATCTGTGCCGTGTTCCAGATGTCCTTTTTCATATCCATATGGATTTATTCTGGGTTCCTCCCGCCTTGCAAAAACATACCAATAGATTGACTAGCTATGCTAAATTGCCCCTAGGTGCGAATGATTGTGCGTGCATGATGTCCTGTTCAAAATGTATTCCCTCATGGTGCCCAGTGTTCCCAGCATGGCCTAAATAAAAATGAATGAATGAATGAATGAATGTACAATGATGCAGAAACATAATAAATTCAGCTGACATTCATAATGTAAGATATTTCTTTATTTGATAGATTCATTAACAGGTTTTGTTGCTGTTACACTTTGTTTGTTTGTTTTCCTAATGCCGGATTTAAATTCTAGTTTTGGTTCTTAGACTGGTGACACAAGCACAAGCATTATATAAATGAGTTAATGCAAGGCAAGGTGTTATTTCCTGTAATAATGATCCTGTATATACAGTATATACACACTTATTCCAAAATGTATATGGAGACATTTTAATATTAACTAGAACTGCAAGCAATTATCAACAGGGTCCACGTCCACCGGCACCAGTACCTCTCAATGGCCCAGTGGTGCACATGTACCATTTTTGGTATTTGAGGTCTATCAAGAATTGTCTGTCTGCGCTTTAAATTTGAGTCTGTTCAATTGTATCTTACTGGTGAATTCTGTATCTGTATATGCAAGACTGTATTTTGTATGCCCAGCTACAAAACTGTGTTCATTGATGATTTGCGATGTGCGATGTTTGTTTTGTGAGTTATGGGTCAGTATGTGTTTACCTACATTATAGCACCACCTGGAGGTGCACACATGCAATTTTTGATAGGTAGGTTCTAGGAATGATTTTCTGTCAATTCTATAAATTTGAGGCTATTCTCTTGGACCTTACTGGTAAATTCTAAACATGTGTTAACATAATATGCCATGCCCACTTTAAGCAATCACAACACCCTTGTCTTGTGGCCCTTTATTGTACCCATTAACGTTCGTAAAAAAAATCAGATTTAACGATCTTCAGATATAGACGTCTTTTTTTTGGTGGCCAATACCCACCAAATTTGATCCAGATCAATAGATCTGTTTGTCTTTTTTGTCTTATTACAAACAAGAGTCTCAAGTTTAGGTTATTAGCATTTACAGTGGCCAAGATATACAAAATTTGGTAATTAGCATGCTAGCTACTAAAATTTGTTTGTTAATAATTAGCACATTTTTGAACAAAGAAAATTAATTTTGATAGCTTTTTGTGGGGCCGCACTCAAGATTCTATATCCGAAGTTTCATGCAGATTGGGCAAAATCTCTATGAGAAATTCGAAAAGTAGTTTCCCATTTTGTGATTTTGGGTATGGTTCAGCTCATTCCAGTGAATGTGTGGATGTTTTTGAATCTGCAACATACGATTTGGGATTTTTTTATTTATTTTCTCCAACTCCCTTTTTTTCATTTTCCCCCTTTTTCCCCTGTAGCACCCTCTGTAGACAAATGTGTGTAATGTTATGTATTTGAAGTTCCTGCAGTAATTGGAACCCATGTGCTAAACAACTTTTCCAAAAGACTACTGATCTATGCATCGCCTTTTATTTAAATTAAAAAAAAAAAAAAAAAAAGCAGAAGAAAAAAAAAGAAACAATAGGGTTCCCAGCACTGCTGGGCTGGGACCCCTAATAGCTGTGAGAAAGTATAGCGGAGATTACTAACAGTTATAGTTCATGATAAGAGCTAATGCTAATCCCGTCTGACTTCATGCAAGAAGTACATGAGAGTACACTCAGTAGAGGACTCCAGTGCATCTCAGTGCTAACAAACGATTCACTCTTACATCTATGGACAATTTACAGTAGCCAGTTGACATTACATGCATGTCTTTGGACTGAGGGGGGGAAACCAAGGCAGACATAGGGAGAAAAAGCAAACTCCACACAGAAGGCCCTTATCAGCCACAAGATTTGAATTCAGAAACATCGTGCTGTGAATCTAACGGTGGTAACTAATGAGACATTGTGTCATCCCTGCTAAATTTCAATTAAGAAAAAAAAAAATACAGAGGTAATACAGACATCTCAAAAGTAAATAGACACCCCTCCCCACTTTTTAATTTGTTTTTAGTTCATTAAACTTGATAATATATTCTTCTTCTTCTTCTTCTTCTTCTTCTTATTTTTATTATTATTATTACTATTATTATTATTATCATTATTATTATCATTATTATTTAAATTTCAGATAACAGTAAATAAATTGTTCATAGCAGCTAGTTATGCTGGCAGGAGCAAAAGAGTTTTCCAAAGAGGTCGTATCATTTTTCTTTTTTGTTTGTTTGTTTGTTTGTTTTTTGTTCTAGTATTTTTAAGATAAACAAAGCTTAAATGTTAAACAGAGTGTACAGCAGCAGCTTGAGATTTATTTAACAATTCAGAGTGAAATGTCATTCAAAGGAATTCATATTATATGAAAGCTGGGGTTGGTAACTTTTGGCTGTATTCACAAACTGTTATGTTGGTTGAAATGGTCTTTACACACTGACAGCAATCTACAAAAGGTCGGAAAATAATCTCATCTGTGGCCACTGAAATCCTGTAAAAACGCAGACCAATCACTGTCTCGTGGTCTGCTAGGAAATATCAAATCAAATGCTCCCATGTCTCACTGTTCATGCGTGATCCTACCGTGCCTGGGCCAGCAGTCAGAGCAGAGCTCATGGGGATGGAGGAGGAAGTGGCTTTGGAAGGACCTCTGAGGGCAGGGTTTAGCCGAAGCACTGAACAGATGCTACTTTCAAATTTTGCTAGCTTTCCAGATGACCAACCACAGCTTTAATCAGTATAATGTCATATACACATTTAAACCTTTTTGCTTTTGTTTTAATATAAGATCTAATAATCATTACACACATTAAAATTGATTTGTGTCTGATGTGACCTTAAAACTAAATCAAAATACTAACACATCAGTTCCAGCAGTAGATAACGAGAATATTCAAGTAAAAAAAAACAAACAAAAAAAAAAACAGGTTTACTGTGGACACTCCTAATGTTCACAGAATTAAAATCCTCCACGTGTATGTTAGAATTGTTTAATGGTAACTACATTGTAATCATGGTTTGAAAAAGTCACTGAAGGACGAATGGGCGACTCATTTGTGGAGGTAGGCATCCAGCCACAGCTCACCAGATTTTTTCAAAGACCTAAAGTGAACATGAATAAAATGCTCAATGTTTAATGCTCAATGTTACAAGGTCTGAAGCATGTCTGATTTCATACAATGTCATGTGCAACTAATTCTGGCATGACTTCTTTCTAAATGTACTTTCACATAAGCACCACTGTATGTTCTGTTTTAGCCATAAGTGTAGTTCATTTGGCAGCTCCAAACACTGAAATGCTCAGGTTCTCTCCAAAAGGACATTTCTGATGTTTTCAAAGTGTGCCACTGTACAACGAGGTCCAGAGGCTCTCAAAAGGTCAAGGTCACTTTGACAAGGTCAAGGGTCAAACAAAAAACTGACAAGCCCTATGCACTCCTATACAGCATAGAATAATATGCCAGTGATGGGTAATTGATCAAGGCCCTTAACCCTCAACTGCCCAGGTGTATAAGGGTCATTCTCATAGAAATGCATATTTTACGTCCCACTCTTTATATACCTAATTATGTTTTTAAAAAGATTGCAGATTTTTCATTTTGTATAAATCACATCGTATAATCACACCGAAGTGTATGTAAAAAAAAAAGCAACAGCATCAGTTCTCCAGTTATTAAATTGGAATTGCCCAGATCTGTTCTGATATTAAAGTACCTTCATGTGTTGACAATTTAAGCTGTATATGTACAAAGACAGAAAATTAATAAATTTTGGCGTTTCGAGCATATGAAGTTATGTCCCCAAATACTTTGTCACCTTCTGTTAACTAAAATCCTGTATCAATATTGCTGTAATTTATGATTCAAAAAAGCTGGAGCTTCAAAACCTTCCAGAAATATACTCTGTACCATGGTGTTTATTTGTATATGTTTTGCAAGTATTTCTGTGAAAATTATTCCTTGGGAAGGTGCAATTAGAAATTATACACTTTCATGAGAATGACCCATATGTGGTCATACTGCCACTGAATAATGGAAGTAAAGCGAAGGGAAGTAAAGCGAAGGGAAGTAAGCGGTTCTGTGTTTGTTGTTTATCGCAGGGACTCTGGGTCAGCTGGAGCGCACAAAGAGCCGCATGGGGACTTTTGTGGAGGCGGGAACTGATGCAGCCGAGGGCTCACAGGAAGACGGGTAAGAAATCTATAAAGCAGGACTGAAATCAAGCAGCCGTCACCTTTACAGAAGAATCCGTGTGTGTACGTGTGTGTGAGCATGTGTGTCCTGGACTGGATGAGAACAAAATGTGAAAGCACTCAGTCATTTGCTGAATGGCTTAACTCTACTAGGGTTACAGGGTGGCTGAAGCCTATCTCAGCCAGGCTACACCCTGTACAGCTTGCCAGTCCAACACAAACACAAAGCCATTCACACACACCCACACCTTTGGACTGTGGGAGGAAACCGGAGTACCCAGAGGAAACCCACACAAGCACAGGAAGAACAGGAACAAACTTCTTTCATGGATGTTCCACAGCATTAAATGTTACTATAAATGTAAATGGTGACAGAGCATGACATCATTATCCAATCAGTGAAAACAAGAGCATCCAGGGAACACAAACCCCCACCAAGCCCAACAAATTCCTCACATGATCCAAAATGTTAAAAAAAATATTAAATCTCACAGTGTTAAAAAAATCCTCTCAGAACTTCCTGGATCCAGAATTTGATCCGGATCTTCTGTAAAATCTAATAAAGGCTCCTTGTCTAAAGCCCCGCCTCTGGAACAAATTTGCATGTGACTTTTTGCATAACCCTGTTAGCAAATATGTGCAAACACACCGCAGGCAAAAAGTAACATCTTTGGGATGTTGTTTTATAGAGAAAGTAATTGAGGTCACGGTAACACTATGCTATCACATGCATCCTGATTCCTGATTGGTCAGATAGGAATCTTACACTTTTAATAATGACTGATTATAAATGAAACATGGCCGGTGTACATGAGAGCGCAGTAAATGTTGTAGGCTACATAGCGATTAAAATAACAAAGCTTTAATAAATTACCTGCAGGGGATTTAATGGTGAAATATTAGCACACGCACACACACACACACACACACGTATGCTCATTACATTTTTTTTCCCGGTGATTTCCCTCTCTCGGTGTGGACGCGTCTCCGGAGCCTGTATGTAATTAGATTCTGATTTCCAGCAGCATGCGGGCATGCGTCTCACAGCTCGCCAGAGAGTAGCGTGATCGTAACATGCAGGTTTTGATGACCGTTTTGTATTAAATTCATTTTGTTGTTGTTGTTGTTTTTGTTGTTGTTCTCGACCCTGTGAGTGCATCAGAGTTTATTTCTCATGAAAGAATCAGAAGAGTTCACAAAGAGTCCAAGAGTAATATTTTCTGTAATTCACCATTACTTATCTCCAGTATATACAAATAACATTTAAATGCCTGTCAGTTTCTACAGAGGGGGTGTGGTCTGTGATCCTATTAGTGTCTTTGAAAGGGGTGTGGTCTGTGCTCCTATCAATTTCTTTGCAAGGGTGTGGTATCTGTTTCTCTCAATTTCTTTTGAGGGGGGTGGACTGTGTTTCTGTCACTTTCTTTGAGGGGGGGTGGTCTGTGTTCCTATCAATTTTTTTGCAGGGGTTGTGGTCTGTGTTTCTATCAGTTACTTTGCAGGGCGTGTGGTCTGTGTTTCTATCAGTTACTTTGCAGGGCGTGTGGTCTGTGTTCCTATTAGTGCCTTTGAAAGGGGTGGGGTCTGTGTTCCTGTCAGTCACAGTGAAGAAGACCTGTCCTGTGTCTCTCTGGGTTTTTTTTTAGACTTCTTTTGTAATCTCACACCTTCTCAGACTATCCAAGTTTTTTTTATTAAACTAAAAATCATTCAGAGAATTACACGGTGTTTAATTTATTGTAAAATAAAACGGATCAATCTGTAGTTTAAAAACCCAAAACAAACTCCAGAAGTGGTGAAAAACTGAATGAATGAACCTGATAGATGAGTGAAGCTGAGATACTGCACTGAACTGTCTATCTCAGAGAGATAACAAGTATGTTTGAGTGATAATGCTTACAAATTGTGTGTGTGTGTGTGTGTGTGTGTGTGTGTGTGTGTGTGTGTGTGTGTGTGTGTGTGTGTGCATGCATAACCAACCATCTTGCTCTTCAGGCAGAATAAATGACACGATCAAGGCGAGCAGTGTTTGTGTCACCATGACAACCACATCCTCAGCATCCTCACTGCTGAAAGGAGTGCAGTACGCTCGCAATGACGACGCTGTTAGTGTTTAGGGTTTATTTCTCCACTTGTGTGAAGAGTAAACACGAGCAAACCTTTTACTTACTGGTACTTACCATAGAAACAACCCTCATGTGTTGCCAAAATTTACAAATGACGGGTGTTTGTGATTCTAAATTAAGTTCAGATTAATTTATTTAGTTCATTGACACAGAAGCAATGCCTCCTTTCTTTAAACTGACAAAAGCTCTGCCTCTTTCAGTAGAGATGAGAGAAGCCTTGACATGTCTTATTGGCTAGTCCCAGTCTTTCAGGTTCTGACTCCTGGTTAGTCTCAATGTTTAAGATGTGAAAGTTCTCTTAGTTAATCCTATACAAGTACAGTCCTATTCCAGTCTTTAGGGCTCTGACTCTTGTTCATTGCCAGTCTTTAGGGCTCTGACTCTGGGATAGCCCCAGTCTTTAGGGCCCTGATTCTGGATTAGTCCCAGTCTTTACTGGTCTGACTCTCAGTTAGTCCCAGAATTTATGCCACTGATTATTGATTGGTCCCACTCTTTAGGGCTCTGACTCTTTTTAATTGTTAGTCTTTTAGGGCTCTGACTCTCGGTTAGTCCCAGTTTTAGGGAACTGAGTCTGGATTAATCCCAGTCTTTACGTAAGTTCCAAACTCTTGGTTCATTTTAGTCTTTATGGCTCTGACTCTTTCTCAGTCCCAGTTTTTATGGCTTTGACTCTTGGTTAGTCCCAGATTTTAGGGCTTTGACTCTTGGTTAGACCCAGTCTTTAGGGCTTTGACACTTGGTTAGACCCAGTCTTTGGTGCTTTGACACTTGGTTAGACCCAGTCTTTAGGGCTTTGACACTTGGTTAGACCCAGTCTTTAGGGCATTGACTCTTGGTTAGAGCCAGACTTTAGGGCTTTGACTCTTGGATAGACCCAGACATTAGGGCTTTGACTCTTGGGTATTATTAGTCTTTAAGGCTTTGTCTTCTTTTAGTCCTAGTCTGTAGGACTCCCCTTCTTGGTTAGTTTCAGTTTTTAAGGCTCTGGATGTTGGTTAAATAATGAAATATGTTGTTATACATGCATTTTTAAGCAAACCTGACTATGAGTACTCATTCTATATTTTTTTCTTCTTCTCCAGACCCTCTACAGATGTTCCAGATATTTTGGGCAAGCGTAAAACCAAACTCTCAGAGATGGACCTTCCATAATCATCTGAAACTCAAACCATTTACTGCGTGAAATAACAGAAAGTTTGATAATAAAATTTGGTAGACTCAGGCCTACAGTTCATATCTGAGATCAAAACCGTGTTTCTGAGTGATGAGCCATGAATGAGTTCTGTAGGTTATTAGTATGAACATTAGGAAATATTGGCCATGAAATGTTTTTTCCCTCACGCTGTGTATGATCGCCTGAGGTCATCGCTTTACACTCCAAACACAAATGAGACATTTCTTGAAAAAACTCACTGATATGTCTCATTTCCATTTCAGTGATGTTCGATATAAACAATCCTAATGGGAGATTAAAATAAAATAATTATGACTCAAATGGAACAGAATGATTTAGGACTTTTATTGCTTTTAAATGTATATTTAAAGATTTTTGTTCCCTTGGCAGGTATATTAAATAATACAGTGGCATGTCTTGAAAATAAAATGGAATCTGCCACAGTGTCTTTCTGAAACCATTTGTTTCGTACTGTACGTGAGTGTTAATGACCCCTGCACTGGCCGCCATGATATTAATAACATCACCATCTTTTTTATTTCTCTTGAAATCATATCCCTTCTTCTGTTTCTTAACACTTGAACTCAGACTTTTCCATTTTCTACCAATCACTGTTGCACCACCAAGTTATCACACATGCACAACATCGTTCCTCCGGTCACGCCGTCTCGTTATTGTTATTGTAAACATACAGAACTAAAACAAGATGTAGAATAGGTGAATAAGAGATACTAAGGCCGTGAGCTGGTGTGGTTTCACCAGGAAACCTTTATATTCATCCAAAATGAACTGACAATAGAAGATAAAACACAGACAGGATCTTTACTAGTGAATGGGGAACTTTAAAATTAAATGATAAATTGTGGTGTGTGAGTAAACGTTGAATGAGAACAAATTGTTTGAAATAATTAGTATCTTAAAAATGTTTATGAATAATTGTATGATGTCAAGAAATAAAATATTAGAGGCAACACACTGAAAAGTTTCACCTTACCTGAAAGTATATATGTCTGTGTCACATTTTGTGTGTGTGTGTGTGTGTGTGTGTGTGTGTGTGTGTGTGTGTGTGTGTGTGTGTGTGTTTGGTCTGGAGTTTTCAGTGCCTGTAATGTTAGAAAAAAGAGCTTAAAGATGAGCAACGACAAAAATACACCTTTACCTTGGTCATAATTGGGTGTAAATGTTTAAACTCTCATCATAAACATCAAAGAGAATTATTCCACAGTCCTGGTCATCCTAATTTTCCAGATGTTTCTGTAACCACTGCATGGAGCTGGTTGATCTCAATCAGGGAATTGATTCACACTTTCCAACCTGATTTATATTTGATCTGGCAACCTTGATGAGTCCAATCTGGCAACCCTGGCTGCCTGTGTGTGATCTTCTCACAGTGAAAAGCAAATGCAGAAGGGAGGAGAGCAGAGGAACGTGTCTGAGAGCCGAGATGCATCTCAGCAGCTTTCCTTGTGTTCATGACCGACGGCGTTCCTGCTTATTACAGAGCGTTCAGTGATCATGATGGATTTTACTGCACATTTTTCTGGAAAATAAAACATCATCAATGAGCTGAAGTGGTGGAAGATGACCTGATCATTCAGCATTGTTGAGAATTTACTGAGTGAGGGATTTAGGCTTCTTTTGGAGACTTGGGATGGAGATGTAATTAAAAAAAACAATAAAAGAAAAGAAAGATTTGAATTTGAGTATTCGACCTGTTTGATTTCTCATCCGTGCAGATTCCATCCTTCTTACAGGTGAGTTAAAGATCCATCATTATTCTGAATAACATCCGAATCAAATTCATTTCAAAACACTGTGAATGTTTATGTTGTGAATCATTTACGGTTCAGTTTGAGTTTCTGCTCCTCTCTCGGGGGAAATCAGAGCTCAAAGATTTAAGGATTTATTTTTTAATTGAAACTATATTAGGGATGAAGTGAGATTCGGATGATCGTGTGTGTGCTTCTCAAGTTTCTGATGATATTACAGCAGTTCTCATGTCTAAGCTCTGACCTTGTTGCCTGCGATTTCTAAAGGGCTTTCTTTTTTGTTGTTGTTTTTTTGATAGATCACAAGGGTGTTAGGATCAGCAGAAAGACAGATGTACCTTCTGTATCTTCAGTAAAATCTTTCCATCATTTCATTACAGGTTGCCAGATAGAAGTCCCCAACGATTTACGATGCAGGACTAACAAAGACGTCGTCCACGATCACAAACATAACGATAAACACGATATAGAGATGGTGTGCACTGAGAGAAACTCGAGCACCTCCATGCCCAAAAAGGAGCCTCAAGTCCGTCATAAACGCAAATCTCGCCCTCAGGGCCTCCCGTCGCCGGCGCTATGCTGCGCGTGTGGCCTGTGCATCATGCTAGCGGGTATCAACATCACCCTAGTGGGCGCCTTTGCCTTTACCACACTTATGCCCTCCGGGAACCCGCCTATCATCATTGGGCCCGTCCTTCTGCTCGTCGCCTTCACTTTTTTCGCTGCCTGCTGTGTGTGCAGCCGCATGCCTCCAGCTCATAGCTCACGTCGAACCAAATCAGGCAATGCAGGCTTCATGAGGCATCACGGGGCGGCGTTCGAGATCGAAACGAGTGAACACACCATTCAGGACACGACTGCTGTCCAGCTCAGTCCCACCAACTCTCCCAGCTTGTCGCACAGCTCAGAATCAGAACGAGATGCTAATGTGAATGCAAATGCTAACGTTAATGCTAATGCTAATGCAAATGCTCCCCCTCCGGACTATTCGCTCTTCACTACGGATGCTAACGGGCCAAATTTGCTATCTGCAGCTTTCTCCACCACTGCAGGAAGTGGAGAAGCAGTCAGGCTCACATTGCCGTCCAACACCAACTAGGAGAGACTGAAAATCAGATCTGAAATGTAAATATAAACATTACAGGAGTTTACTCTCTATGGCACTTAGGTGACTTTTTATCACTTGATATGGAGCGTTAGCATAGGAATTCAGTATTAGCATAAGAACTGGCAAACTGGTGGGGAAACAAACTTGACATTGGTGACCTTGATAGCCTTGACAAGAAGTGAGAACATCATAATGTTCATTTTATCATCCAGAAGCACCTAGAATATCCTGCCGATCTTTCCGGAGGTGTAAATAACGTGTTTTGAGAGGAAACTGACATTCTTTTTGAAGCTATTTTGTAGTTAGTGCTAATGAAGAAGCTCTGGAGTGTCCTGACTGGAAATCCTTACGTGACATTTACACAAAGATCTTTAAAGAATACTGAGAGATATTAAACCTCCTTGAAATGGTAGAAGCTTCATGTCTAGTTATGCTAATCCTTCACTGTGGATGCTAATCACACCAGCTTGGTATTAGCAGCTTTTTTTTGCTTCTACTCTCTAATTGCACCAAAAAGACTGAGATGTAAATAGCGTGTCGGGTGTGTTCATCATGAGTGTATTTGGACCTCATTGAAAGCTAATGCCAAAGTGAACGCTAGCTAGCCTTTTCCAGACTTCACATTCTTGCAAATTGGTGTAGCTCGGCAGCATTGAGCACTTCTGGATGTTTTGTTGATAGAAAGCAGAGACATGGTTCAGTTCTTTTAATCTCACCTCGGGTTTGAATAACAGTAGTGCATTAGCAGAGATGACGTGTTAGCACTTTTTGAAAAAGTCCTGCTTTTAGGAAGCTGACTGTGGACTGAGAAACGTATCAAGGGCTTTCGAAACTCTGAACTCCAAATGGACGGAGCCTCGGCGTGTGAATCACCGCGTCTTGTGTTTCACACTTTCGCACTCTGCCACTGTTACTCAGATTATTCACAGTTATGGCGCTAACAAAGAGAGAGAATCTGCTGTCGTGCCAAGATGTCTCTGCAGACGAAGCAGAAAAATACGGCAATGTGATATTTCACAGACTAAAAGTAAATATTAACCGTCTCACTTTCCAGACACAATTTTTTTTCCATTCATATAAAAACTTGTTGTATTGTGTTGGTGTAGATTCTCAATCATCCAGGTCATAATAATCCTAAAAAGCTTGAGTCGAGGCAACTGGACTTCTTTT
>JBCNYH010000007.1:5145185-5162503 GCA_039654325.1 Tandanus tandanus
GGTGGGTCCATGGGAGGGCGGACCCATGTCTCCTCTTCGGGCTGGGCCCGGCCGAGCTCCATGGGCAGAAGCCCGACGACCAGGCGCTCGCCTTCGAGCCTCTCCCCCAGGCCTGGCTCCAGGGGGGGACCCCGGTAGCCTGCATCCGGGCAAGGGAAACTGTGTTCTTGAAATCATTGTGCTCATAGAGGTCTTGTGAACCGCACTTAGTCTGGACCTTCACCTTGGACCTGTTTGCCTTGGGTGACTCTACCAGAGGCATAATGCCCTCGACAACATAGCTCCCAGGATTATTAGGACACGCAAACCCCTCCACCACGATAAGGTGGCGATTCAAGGAGGGGGTACATCTGTTTAGTTTCTAACAATCAGATTGTTTACATACTTTATGGATAATTGTTCATAGTCACACTGATTATCCTACACACCCAGAAAATAAAGTACATTATTTTATCTTTAGGGGTACAGTATTTTTAAGTTTCACATAGTTACTTTGAGGTCCAATAATTAGCCTTGGGGGGTACATTAGCGAAGATTATACCTTGGGGTACAGAAATGAACGTCTTATGTACCTTTATTTCTGACACTGCTAATGTTATCCAACATAAACAGCAGTGTGATGTGTGTATGCAGAAGAATAAATGTAATACAGTGTTAAACAAGCAGGATAAACAATGCTTACAGTGCCAGTAATGCACAGCAAAACAGGAATAACGTTTAAACAGCATGCATATCATAAACTCAAACCAACACAGTGTCAATTATCCAACTTCTGTACACTAAAGGAATTGAACCTCTACCCACCTACAACATTAAAAGAGTCATCTTAAAGAGACAGTGTCTGTTTAACTGCTACAGGGGATTTTGTATAATATATTAAAATTAAAGAAGCCCTAAACATTGCTTTAATTTAAACATTTACCAATTTTAATACAGTAGTCTCTCCTGAGCTGATGGCGTACATGTAGTACAGGGTTATTCAATTAATTTGGCATAGTGGCAGGGTCATGAAAAGAATCTCAAATGAGGGGCCAAGGAAATATTGTATTTTGTAAATGCATCTACATTCAAATGGCAAAAAAAAAAAACAACACATTGAGTAATCAGTCCAGGTAAGCCATCACAGACATTTACAATTTTTAACTAAGGGTGTAATCACACTTGAGCTGCGAGAAAAGTGACTGACATGTATAGCAATCGTCACTGTCGCTTTTATTTTTTATTTTTTTATTTTTCATATTTGTTGCACGACATTTGTAGCATCGCATTTTAGTCACCTGGTTTGTGAACATGTTTGAAATTTCTGCAAATATCGCAAAACGAGGCACTGAGGCAGAATAGTCTCAAACTTTTCTCAAACAGTCCACATGTGTCGTAAGAAGTTCGCAAAGTTGTAATTTTTGTGTAAAATTGTTGTGTAAAAACACAACTGATTTACGACAGGAGATTAGCTTTTTTTCACCAAATCTCTGCAAACCAATCGCAAATTACTCGCAAATTTAGTCACAAAAATTGTCGCTTGACCTTCTTGTAACATTCGCACAATATACATACTTAAGCCGTAAAATATTCACTTGCATGTGGAGTGGCAAAACATCTTGATGCAAATTTCAAAATTCTTCTTAAATTACCTTTCTTTACCTTCTAAAATTAGATTCGGTACATACTTATATGCACACGTTGAACAGTTTTGTCGGCACCAGACGTTTGTACTCACACGCACTGTGTAGATCACTAGACACTTCCAACAGGCAAGTATGCACGCACAGATGTTGTTGTTGCTCTATGGTGTAGTTACAATAGCTGCCATTAGAGAGCGACGAAAGGACTGGCTTGGCACAAAAAGTTCCAATTTTATAACTCAGCAAGTATTTAACAATAACACTGGCGTGAATTAAAAAAATAACCTTATTAATATTTTTTTTTTAATTGAGAATATTAAAATTAGTGGATTTGTGAAACAATGAATAAAAAAAGAAGCCTTACTTACAAATCAAGTCTCTGTGGTGGCCTTCTCTGCCTGTCTGGGTAATGTCTCTCCTGTTTCTCTGATAACTCGGGGTTGGCGAGTGGAGGGTGGTTGTGAGCGAGTGAGTATGTGGCTGTTGAGGGAGGTTGCATGTGTGAGTGTGACTGCAAGTGTGTGTGGGGGGGAGGGTGATGGCTTTCACAGCTCTGGGGAAGAAGCTGCTTTTAAGTCTGGTTGTGCTGGTCTTACTATTTCTGTACCACTTTCCTGAAGGAAAAGGTACAAACAGTCCATTTCCAGGGTGGGTGGGATCCGCCGCGATGCGGCTGGCCTTCTTCTGGACCCGGACAGTATATATTGTATCCAGATCAGGTAGCCCACAATCCCCTGAGCAGTTCTCACCACCCGGGCCAATTCCTTTGCAGTGCAGCTGCCATACCACACCGTTGCACTGAGACAGAGTATGCTTTCTATTGTTGCGCTGTAGAAGTTCTTGAGCAGCTGAGAGGAGAGTCCAGTACGTTTTAACTTCCTGAGGAAGAAAAGCCATTGCTGGGCCTTCTTCACCAGGTGTGTGGTGCTGACAGACCAGGACAGGTCAGATTAAATGTGGACGCCCAGGAACTTAATACTGTCCACACACTGCACCGCCTCCCAAGGAATGCAAAGAGGAGCATGATCTGTCTTCCTGGTCGTCCTGTATTCCACTATGACCTCCTTAGCCTTGCTGGTGTTCAGAATGAGATTGTTGGTTGAGCACCAGTTTATCAGGTACTGTTTAGCAGAACAGTCATGTGTGAAAAGGCTGAAGAGGGCCGGGCTGAGCACGCAGCCCTGCGAGGGTCCAGTGTTCAGGATCAGGGTGGAAGATGTAGAGTTCCCTATCCTCACCACCTGGGGTCGGTTGGTGAGAAAGTCTCTGATCCAGGAACACAGTGAAGCTGACAGTCCCAGGTTGTAGAGTTTCAGCACCAGCTTGTTTGGGAGAACAGTGTTAAAAGCTCAGCTGAAGTCCACAAATTGCATCCTAACATAAGTGTTAGGTTGCTCCAGGTGGGTCGTGGCTGTGTGGAGTGCTAGCGAGACAGCATCCTCCGTAGAGTGGTTCTCTATGTAGGCGAGCTGAAGGTTGTCCAGACCAGCAGGGATAACGTCTTTGATATGGTTAATGAGGATCCTCTCGAAGCACTTCATGATTACTGGGGTCAGGGCAACCGGGCGTTTATTGTTGAGGCAGGTGGCTGCTGATTTTTTGGGCACAGGCGCAATGGTGGAGGATTTTAGGCAGACAGATACCTTAGCGAGCTGCAGGGACAAGTTGAAAATGTCCAGGAAAACTCCTGCCAGCTAGTCGGCGCATGATTTCAGGGTCCGGCCCGACCCCTTATCTGGTCCTGTAGCCCTGTTGATGTTGATCTTCCTCAGGGTAGAACACACTTGGTGCCACTGCTGGACAAGGAGCTGCTGCTCCTCTGGCAGGGGAAGATGTACAGTCTCCCTGCTGCTTGATGAGTCGAAGCGTGCAAAGAGGCTGTTGAGGGTGTCAGGCAGAGTGGGGTCATGGCTGACCTGCTGGTCACTGTGCTTGTAGTCTGTGATGGTCCTTATACTTATCCACATGTTGCGTGGGTTGTTGTTGAAGTGCTCCTCAATGCGCTGTTTGTATCTGAGTTTTGCCAGCTGGATGTCCTTTTTCAGATCTTTTCGGGCCCTACTGTAAGCCAGCCTGTCTCCTGACCTGTAGGCTGCATCTCGTGCTTTAAGTAGGGGCCACCCTGTGCCGTCCTTCCATGACTTCTGGTTGGGAAAAGCCATGATAATCTTTGTGGCTAGGAAGCGTCAGTGCAGAAATGAACATAGGACAGAACAGCCGACGTGTATTCCTCTAGATCAGCGCTCTGTTTAAACACTACCCAGTTTGTGTACTCAAAGCAGTCTTGTAGTTCTGAAGAAGCCTCCTCAGTACAGATCTGCACGGTTCTGGTGGTGGGATTAGTCCTGCAGATCAGAGGTTTATCAGCTTTACTGTGATGTGATCTGATATGCCCAGGTGAGGAGCTGCGAATGCTTTATATGCTCCTGGAATGTTACAGTAAACCTGATCCAGTGTGTTATTGTCTCTGGTCAGAAAGTCAATGACTCTGGAATTTAGGGAGCACTGATTTCAGTTCTACATGGTTAAAATCCCCAGCCACGATCACAGCTGCCTCTGGATTAGCGTTCATCTGCGTGCTAATCAGACAGTACAGCTCCTCTAGTACTAACTTAGCATTAGCTTTCGGTGGTAGGTAAGCCACTATGATTATAACAGAGCTGAGTTCTCTAACCAATTTGAACAGTCTGCACTTCACTGCCAGATATTCCAGATCAGGGGAGCAGAATATTCCGATAATGTTGGTAGCAGCACACCACGGGTTATGAATGTAGAGCACCAAACCTCCACCTTTGTTCTTGCCTGAAGCTGCAGTCCTGTCGGCCAGGAACAGAGAGCGCCCCACTAGCTCCACCGCAGCGTCGGGAATGTTGTTATCCGGCCAGGTCTCGGTGACGACCGCCACGCAGCTGTCCATCCTCCACAAGGTGAACCTCAGGCGGATCTCGTCCATTTTTTTGGTGAGAGACCTAGAGTTCGCAAGGAGAATACTTGGCAGCGCCGGTCTGTGTGGGTTAGCATGTAGCCTAGCATGCAGCCCGCTCCGCTTACCCCACTTTTGTTCACAGTGCCTCCTCCGTCTCCTGGGCCACGATGGGAAGATGGTGAAAGCCCCCGTGGTCCACTTCAGCTCCGGTGGTATAAAATCCAGCTATTGGAAGGTGCATAAAGTCCTGAATTTTTCCCCAGCTCCAACAGTTCAGCCCTTCCATACTGAATTATAGTTTTGAAGCCTTTAATAAAGAGCGAAAACACAAACAAAAACACAAAAAGAAAGGAAAAAAAGGCGAGTGCTCCGAGCCGCTGCATGCGCACGTGCTGCCGCCATCTTAAGTGTACATCTCGTTCCCTGTTTCTTTTCAGTTTAATAGTCACGAGTAAGAACTGAGTGTCTCACACTGAAACTTCTGGTTGGTTTAGCTTTCCAGTGTTTGAACAGTTTGTTTTCTACGTAACGTCTGACTGGTTTGAGAAGGTCCAATTGAGATCTCAGATTTTTATTGAGAAACATCATCAGTGGTGTCTGATTTGTGACTGTATGTACAGCATTTGAGTAGGCAAAAAGAAATGTGTCAATCTTATATTGTAAGGGAATATACAATATATTCCTGACCACCACACACTACGGGCAAGACTTAATTTTACCCAAGTGTTCTTCATGAAGTTCTAGCACTAGATGGTGGAGCTATGGGAGGAATCACAACTTGAGCACCACACATTAGTGCTCCCCTGTACACTGAAACGTTTCCCTTCTTGCACTAGAATTGGGGAAACATCATGTCACCGTGTGCAGGCCGTCCTTTTACAGTGATATACTTTTGACAGTGTGGGGTCATCTTGTGTGTTTCTCTCAATTATTTTGTTTGTCACAGGAAGCTGCTCCACAATTGTTGTGTGAAACACCTCTCTATCTTCCCCGACTTCTCTAAAGTAGGCCGGGGTTGTCATGACAAGCTGTTTGAATTACCATTTTGTTTAGTGCCCTTTATTCGATTTCATACTCATGAAGGCATTGTGCTGTCATCACTGGCAGTGGTGGCTTCATGGTTAAGGCAATGGGCCACTGATCTGAAGGTCGGGGGTTCAATCCCCACTACCACCAGTGCTGGGTCCTTGCAAGGCCCTTATTTCTCAATTTCTGAGTTGTATATAAATGATAATTCTAAGTCATGTAAAAGTCAAACACCTTTTGTAGGATTGAAGATGGAAACCAGAGGCTGATGGTCTCTAATTAACATTTTGTCCATACAAATAGTGATTGAATATCTTGACTCCCCATACAAGGCTGAGTGCTTCTCTCTCAGTCTTGTCATAGTTGTGTTCTGCTGCTATTGATAATCTTAATGCAAAGGTGATTGGTCTTTTTGATCCATCTCTAAATTTGTTTCTGAACAGCACCAGTGCCATAAGGTAAGGCTTCACATGCGAGATGGATCAGTAATGATGGATCAAAGTGAACTAACACTCCCTCAGATATCCTGAGCCTCATGGTTTCATTAAAGGCTAGTTTAGATCTGTGGAAAGATTTAGTAAGAACTTGTGGTAATAGTTTACCAGTCCCAGATAAGCTCTCAGCTCAGACACATTTTTAGGCACAGGAGCATTTAGTACTGCTTCTATTTTATCTTGAGACTTATGTAGTCCATTTTTGTTAATGATGTGTCCACTGTATGAAATTCCCTCTCTGAAAAACTCACATTTGTCTCTGTTTGCCCTTAGTCCATATGTTGTTTTAGGCTTGACAGGTGACTGTTATCGTCTCGATGACAATCGTATCGATGACAATAATATCAAAATAACACCTAGTGCCTGGAATTACCTGCAACACTTGGTCCATTACATGTATTATTTAGGCTCTGGAGAAACAAGTTATTGCCCCTGTGTAGTGCAGTATAACTCTCTCTCTCTGATTCATTCTGCTCTTCTCTGTTAAGCTTTAGCTGCTGATAGCTTAATATCACACGCAACAGATGAGAGAAACTAAATATAACACTCAGTATGATCATTATTAAAGACACTGTTTATTAGAATATACAGGTGATATTAAATCCATGTGACATTGCATTTACAGCATTTGGCAGACACTCTTATCCAGAGCAACTTACAATTATCATTTTTATACAACTGAGCAATTGAGGGTTAAGGGCCTTCCTCAAGGGCCCAACAGTGGTGATAGTGGGGATTGAACCACTGACCTTCAGATCATTAACCCATCGCCTTAACCACTAAGCCACCACTGCCCTGTAAATAATATTAATTTTACACACATCATCGCTAAAGTAAGTATTAAACCAAGATGAATATTTGTTGAGGAAGTGTGTGTTATTGTGTCTCTGCAGGTTGCGTGATTGTGGTGTATCAGATGAAGGCTGTGCTGCTCTGAGTTCAGCTATGAGATCAAACCCCTCACACCTGAGAAAACTGGATCTGTATAATAATAATAAAGTAGGAGACTCAGGAGTGAAGCGTCTCTGTGCTGTACTGGAGAATCCTCAGTGTAAACTGGAGATACTGGGGTAAGATCATCTCTCTGAGAGTCACATGACGTGCCCCTCACTAACACATTCTGTAATAGTGAAACTGGAGCAGAGGTTTTAGGTTCATCATCAGTGTCCTGAGGAGGAAAACTGTTTCTTTTTACTGCACACTGATGATTTTATGTGCAGTGATGATGAATCTTTGGGTCAGATGTATGTATGTGAGAAGCTGCAGCAAAAAACATGACTTGATGTGACTGTAGTGTGTCTGAAATGAGTGAAATTTACTATAACATTATAACTAATCACACAAACTGCACCTGAGATACAAACTAGCTGCACTGTGTGTGAGAGCTGCAGGGAATTCAGGAATTTTTAAATTATTATTAATAAATTATTAATCAGTCATCTGGTTTCAGCTTGGCATTAGTTTATCTGTAGGGAATTATGGGATGTAAAGTTGCGGGCTGTACACCTGCTGGTCTGATTCTTCAGTCTGAAAGAATGCAGGTGACTTTAACCATTTATTTCTGAGCGTGAATGTCAGGGTGGTTTCTAGAAAGAAATAAACAAAGTACAATCAGTAGAATACACTAAGCTGTACTAATAAACATTGTGAACTTGATGAATACTTAAATATCAGAATTGAACAGAAATCATCTGCAGTAATTATTACATTACTGAAATCGCAGCACAAGGCATTACGTGCAAGAAAGTGTAAAGTAACTTGATTGGTCAGATAAACATTCTGTTCATACTAAATGTAGACTATGAACTCAAACCAACAGTGTGGCACATACGGTTTCTGTTCACTAAACAATCCTCTATCTACGTACACCATAAAATACCACATAAAACAAATTCACAGATTTATTTTTAAACATATTTTACATGTTAGAAAATAGTCTCTAAAAATGGGCAGTGGTGGCACAGTGGTTAAAATTTACACTCTAAATAATAATATTAATTTTACACACACATCATCTTTAAATTATGTATTAAACCGAATATCTGTTGATAAAGTGTGTGTTATTGTGTCTCTGCAGGTTGTGGAGATGCGATGTATCAGATGAAGGCTGTGTTGCTCTGAGTTCAGCTCTGAGATTAAACCCCTCACACCTGAGGGAACTGAATCTGTCCAATAATAAAGTAGGAGATTCAGGAGTGAAGAGTCTCTGTGCTGTACTGGAGAATCCTCTCTGTAAACTAGAGACACTACGGTAAGATCATCTCTCTGAGAGTCACATGACCTGCTCCTCACTAACACATTCTCTAATAGTGAGACTGAAGCAGAGGTTTTAGGTTCATCATCAGTGTCCTGTGGAGGAAACACACACACACACACACACACACACACACACACAGTGATGTTGATAAACTGAGAGAGAGAATTTTGTGTCATTGTGTCTCTGCAGGTTGTGTGATTGTGGTGTATCAGATGAAGGCTGTGCTGCTCTGAGTTCAGCTCTGAGATTAAACCCCTCACACCTGAGAAAACTGAATCTGTATAATAATAAAATAAGAGTCTCAGGAGTGAAGGGTCTCTCGGCTCTTAAGGATGATGAACATTACGAACTACAGGAACTGAAGTAAGTAATGATATTTTTAGACTGTTCAGGAGAAGATTATTGATTTAACATAATCTACATTTTTCTTTAATGTTAGTAAATACCACATGACCAGGTTAGGAAATTAAACTTGTTTTAGAAATGGTGACTATATTCTATTTAATCAGAATGTTTTTAACAGGCTTAAAAGCTGTTTTGTGTTCAGTAAAGTGTGTTAATTTAAAATTATTTTTAAGACAGAGTCGACAAAATGTCCCAACTGAGTGAATGAGAGTGATTATAAATGGACACCTTGTCTCCTTGTGACCCCCTGCTACCTCTAGCCGTGTTTCCATCAACCTGCATATTGAATAATTTAAAATATAGAATTAAATATGAGGATTGGAAACACATAATAATAAACAAAACTTATATATAATATATTAGTATCATTTATAATAAAAATAATTTTACACGTGTATGTGGTGGATTTTCAGGTTTTCACAGAATTAAATAGAAAAAGTTTTTCTGTATTTAAGTCACATGACACGACATGAAGAGCAAATATTAACACTTACTTTAAAAAAAAGACTTAGTTTTGCCCAAAACCCAAAATTTGCATGTGCCAAAAAATATTCCGATTTATAAAACCCTACATACGCACACCTGTAAGCAATCTTCCCTTTATAAACCACAGAGTGCTTACAAGTGTGCGTGCCTGAATTTCCATCGTGTATACACCCTATTTTAACCATAAATGATCAATGCAAATCACCTCACAAATGCGGTCTGCAAATATATGACCCTGGAGTGCTATTGTTCTGTTGTTGTTGTAAATAATGATTGAAAGGTGGAAATGAATGAAAAAAAAAAGGAATTTCATGACGATGATAGAAACCCTTATAGGGGAGGTGGAGGCCTGCTGTTTGGAGGCCACTGCAGTGGAATCACTAACAAAAGGACGCAGAGCGAGCGGCAACACGTTGCTGCCACTGTAAACGGGATCAGTGGCACAGAGCGCACGGTGGCAGTGTTCTGATCTAAAGCCTAACTCCATCTTTCTACTCCTTTACCGATGTGATATTTATAATTTGTTGCTTGAGTGCTAAAGGGTGATTGACTTGGATGATGTCGTGTATTTGTGAAAAAGAACAGGGCAGTGGTGGCTCAGTGGTTAAGGCTCTGGCTTACTGATCCGAAGGTCAGGGGTTCAAGCCCCAATAACACCAAGCTGCCACTGTTGGGTCCTAAAGCAAGGCCTTTAACCCTCAATTGCTCAGTTGTATAAAAATGATGCTCTGGATAAGGGTATCAGCCAAATCCTGTACAAAAATGTAATTTAAAGATCATTCATTAAAGCTAGATATAAAGAGAAGATTCTCCTCCCACTGCCAGAGCGTGGCTGCAACTGGAGGGGGGCAACTGTTCCAAAGTGATGTGGTGCAGCATTATGGTCATATTATGGTCGTCCCCCTATCATCTGTAATGTCACACTGCCTTCATCTCCTTCCGCTTGTTCCGGGGTCGGGTCGTGGGGGCAGCAGGCTAAGCAGTGAGGTCCAGACGTCCCTTGACCCCAGCCACTTCCTCCAGCTCTTCCGGGGGACACCAAGGCGTTCCCCAAACCAGCCGAGGCGTTCCCCAAACCAGTCCCTCCAGCGTGTTCTGGGTCAACCCCGGAGTCTCTTTCCAGTTGGACATACCTGAAACAACACACCAGGGAGGCATTCAGGAGGCATTCTAATCAGATGACCGAGCCTCTTCAACTGGCTTCTCTCAATGCGGAGGAGCAATGGTTCTACTCCAAGCTCCCCCTGCATATCAGAACTTGGCCCAGTGTGGATGCTGTGTGAGCCTGGGGGCAGCCGAAGGCATGGGTTCTGCCGGACCGATCCTCGGCTATGGACTCTTGATTTTGAGACATGGAATGTCACCTCTCTGGCGGGGAAGGTGCCTGAGCTGGTGCGCGAGGTTGAGAGATATCGACTAGATATAGTCGGGCCCACCTCAACACATAGCTTGGGCTCTGGAACCACCCTTCTCGAGAGGGGCTGGAGATTGCTTCATTCATTACATTTACAGCATTTGGCAGATGCTCCTATCCAGAGCAACTTACAATTATCATTTTTATACAACTGAGCAATTGAGGGTTAAGAACCGCTGACCTTTGAATCAGTAACCCATCGCCTTAACCACTAAGCCACCACTGCCCTGCACAACCACATCCCAATGGAGGCCGGGGACATAGAGTCCGAATGGGCCATGTTCCATGTCTCCATTATTGAGGCGGCAGCCCGGTGCTGTGGCCTGAAGGTCATCGGTGCCACACTGCCACAAATATTTTATTTCACCAGGGATTTTTATCAGCTCACTCTGACACTCTTTCCAGCACACTTCCTCTCCATTGTGTCTTCTGTCCTTCCTGTAAAATTCCCCTCAGCTTCTTTTTAAAGTCTGCACATAAATATAGATGTAGAAGAAGAGAGAAAACAGCGTGTGATTGGATAAGAGCAGTGGTGTGATGGGAAATGTCTGTTTACTTTCTTGGTAGAACTTGTGGAAGTTCTCATTTGTTCTAGCTAAATGTTCTAACACAGATATTCTATAAGAATGAAGAAATGCTGAATGAAATTATAAACAGGAGATTGTAATGTTTCTCTTGGAGCAGAGATGATTCCATGCTGTTGATCATGAAGTACCACAGTCCAGTTTGCTCTCATTAATTCACATGGTTTTATATTTTATTTTCAGGATGTGATAAACATCTGTGTGATGAAGATGAAGACTCTGGTGTTCCTGCATTTCCCTGTTGGGGAAAATAAACACATTTATAAACATGTCCATCATTTAGTTCTAATAAATGAAGTGGACTCAGAGACGTGGTGAGTGTGTGTTCATGGAGCCCAGTGAATCAGACTGAACACAATTCTACATTGAATCTACTAAAACTTGTGACCTGTATGAAACTGTCCACATTTCAATCCCATAAAAACCTGAGGGATCTTGCAATGATCCCTCTTTCTTCTCTCGTGTCTATCAACGCTGTTCCATCTTGTAATAAACTCAGACTGAGATTTCGTATCACAACACTGCATGTGTCTGATTACTTCTCATTCTCCAAGCACACTTTTCCAAAGTACAGTGAGGAAGCAGGCAGTTAGATTAATGTCTGAGGATTCGTCCCTCTTTGGGATGCAGAACGAACCCTAGCATCTTTATCTTTATACATCTGGAAGTATTAAATGTGAAGTCTTATTATATAACGGACTACATTTAACAAACAAACCAGATATTTAACAACATTTAAATAGAAACTGAATTAAAGTGTACACTATACTTCACTTCCACACTTTATTTAGGATTACAGACTACTCCCTCTTTTACCTGAAGAGATCTCCTCTGAAATACACCTCGTTCTCTTTTCCAGAAGAAAATTTATAAAGAGCAAACATGATTGTTTGATAATAAATGGCTTCACGCAGCCACTAAACATGAGTGAAAGAAAAGTTTTTGTATCATCTTTCATATTCTCTAAAATATGGCCAAAAAAATCACAAATTCCCCCAGTGAGTGTAAACTTTTAAGCACAATTGATGTCTGTATATATGGTGCATGTACTTGTGCCTTTCTCGAACACCTTTTTGTGTTCCAGACTCAAGTCTAAGACATGTCTCCTCTCTATATTTAAGCCCTGCATATGGAACCCAGCCTGGAATCAGTTCAGGATGAGGACACCTGCATTGGTTTCTGTGGCTTAAGCACCACTTCTGGATAAGAGTAGAACCGTATCCAGTTCACAATTGCTAATCTTTGATCATCCAGTCTAAATCTTCTCTTCTCTCTCCAGGTCCCTGGAGCCATTTGATGTTAGGCCCCTGTCACATATTAACAATTTGCAGAACTTATGCGACGTATGACAAATTTCTATAAAACGCTGTATACGCTGAACTATGGATGTTATTCCAGTTTAGAACGTATACATAACTTATTAGTAGCTTATCCAGAACCTGTCGAAAACTTATAGCTAACTTATATCCAACTTATCTCCAACATATATTGACGTATGTAGGCATGTAGGACGACCACAGAACTTCTACTGAACGGTATTATGGAAGTATTGGCAACGTTTAGGGCAGAGGTCGCAATCGCTCTTTCATCCCTCTACTGTGGCTCCTGTGGCTTACACTGCAGCCGGGCAAGTGACTCTAAGAGAAAAGTTTCTGACAAAAAAATAAAGTTTTATGCGTCGTAGACAGATTCATTTGCTTTCACTGCTGACAAAACTGGTTTACCGGCATGCTTGATATGTGGTGCGAAATTAGCAAACTACAAAAAAATCAAACGTTGAAAGACATTTCCAGAATAAAGTTCCTTTCATTATTGGATGTTGAGATCACATATTGCGATCTCCGGCTGCACAACAAAGTCCGGTGGCTGTCCAGAGGGGAGGTACTGAAACGGATTTATGTGTCTGGGGCCCATAAAAACTTTTCTGGAAAGCAACAAAAGTCTGCAGGGGGAAGGGTCTGCATTAGGGATGTGTAGGGGGTTGTAGATAAATGTTTAAATTCCTTTTTAAATTACTTTTACTATGTGAAGCTGCTTCGCGACAATGTCAATTGTAAAAAGTGCTATACAAATAAAACTGAATTTGGAAGGAAGCACAGCCCTGCAGATGCTGGAGGTGGATTTGGCGTTTGAGCGCAAAATGACATTGTTTGCCAGAGATGTACAGAGAGGTACACTGCTTCACCTCCCCTCTTTGACAGAATTTAAAAAAGCACACGATCAGATAAATTATGAATATTTTCGGCATGCCATCATCACAATGCAAACAGCATTTCAGGAAAGATTCTATGAGTTTAGGGAGGGAAAAAACACATTATCCTTCCCCATCACTCCTCTGAATGTCGATCCAGCGCAGTTGAATATGACTGCATTAAGTCAGCCCAATCTTGAGCTCGAACTGGCCAACGAAGCTGGCACGACAAAGACGTGTGGGTGTCTAAGTTCAGAAGCTTGACGAGCTTGAAGATGTTGCTCGTCAGAAGGCCATTCTTGCTCAGAAGCACAAATAGACTGACACTGAAAACCTTCCCAAACCGGAAAAACTTGTGTTCGATAAATGGAGTGCCTATCCCGAAACATATAAAGATGAAAAGTATGCATTTGGAGTCCTGTGGATTTTTGGATCCACATACTTGTGTGAGCAGGTTTTTTTTTTTTTTCCATCATGAACCACATCAATAGTAAACATCGCACCTCTCACAGATGGTAGCTTGCAGTCCTGCATAAAAATGAAAGTGACTTCTTACAACCCTGATAAGGAGACGCTGTGTAGTAAAGTTCAGGAGCAGAAATCACATTAACCAGGTGAAAGAAATCATTTAATGGGCTATTATTCTGAAAATATATATTTTTATATCGGATCCTGAACTGATGTAGTTGTGTTTCACATTCAGGTTGATGGTTGACTGCTGTACGCCATGTGAGGAAATTAAGGAATGACGGAACACTGAAATAGACATTAACATATAAAGTGACAATATTTGTTTGCCCTTATTAATGACAGTGAATATGCTGCAGCTGTAAGTCGGTGAACTACAATTTCTTCGTCATGACGGTGATGTTGATACTGCGATGTCTGCTGTGCATCTGATTTGAATGAGCGTGCGGCAGCCTTTTATACATCACATGATCGATCGTCGGGGATACACTGCTACATAAGTTAGACTATCGTTGTCCATAAGTTACAAATGCTGCCAACACGCTAGGCATTCATTGGTATAAGTTATACGTAGGTTCAAAGTAACCTATACATTATATTCAACTTATGAGTAACTTACAAATAACGTGTGAATGATCGCATAACTTACATACAACTTATGGCAACTTACGGCCAGCGTATGCAGAACGAATGAGTCATACGCTAGCATACCTCGAACGTTTTTGCATGCACAAAATTTTTCGATGACCTCACCGTACTACGACTTATACCAGCGTGCTGTTAGCTTACACGAAACTTAACAAAACCCATAACTTATTCGACATACGCCAGCGTATTTGCGAAATTTCTCATACATCAGCATACACTGGCTAAATCGTCAATGTGTGACAGGGGCTTAACCTAATTGACATGTCAGTGAGCCAATCAGTCTTCAGCTCATACGAGGAAATATCCAGAGTGACAAACAAATGAGTCTGTGCACTGGAACTTGTAAAAAGTAGAAAGATGAGTTAATTAATGAATCGCTGGTCAGAACAAGTTCAGTTTAAGTGATTTATTGAAAAAAAAAGTGAGAGTAAACATGAGAAGAGGGATGAAATCACGATCAGTGGGAGAGAATTCATCATTCTTGCAGGACCTGGACAGAGACAGAAATGAGTTTTATTTAGAGCAACTACAATGTGTACACACACGCACACCGCACTGTCCTGTCATATTTTCTTTCATCTACATGGTATGCATTTCCTTGTAAGATCCTCATATAAAAGCTTTTGTGTATTAGACTTTTTCCAAACTCCTTCCTGTTTAAAGATGTTGATCAAGCTCAGTATTGATCAGGTGTTAAGGAACAGGCGTGATGTGGAGAAATGGCAAGACTCACAGCTTTATTGTTTGGGTCTGAGGAGGATAAAACTTGGAATAGTCATATTGAAATGTCTCCCCTAGTGAGCATCTTAATTTTGCTGCATATTATACTGAATGTGCATTTTTCGGGATTTTGAAAACTTTAAATAAATAAATGTATTAAATCATTATTTCCTTTCTTAAATGTTGGTCTCAGACACAACCAGATGGCTGATATACAGCAGATCTGGATAAGAGAAGAAGAGCACTAGACTTCATGGAGCAAATGGAAGCAGGGTTTTAAAAAGCAGTCTCTCTCAGACCTCCAACATTCTGAAATAAACTGAAATATTCATCATACAAGAAAATAAAACTGTTTTACAGATGATTCATATCATATATCATTACTGACTCACCTGAGGAAAGTGGTGGAATATCTCTGTCTGCTTCTTTAAGAGAGGAAAAAAGTTTTTTAAAATGTTGGATCTTCTTCCCACAATTATCTAACACTGATGTGAAAGTAAATGTAGCTGTAATCATCTGTGTGTAGAGCAGAAATCCACTAGGACTGGAATTTACACATTCCTTATTTCCAGCTGTGTGTGCTGATGTGTGTGTGTAAGGGTCAATGTGTGTGAATAACTCACCTGGTCGGACTGAGAGATTAACACGGATGATCGCGTGTAGTTCTGTCTCGAATGTGTTTGATCTCTTGGTACGTGTCACTCTCTGGTAGCTTGTGTAGAGCCCGGCATCAGTACGTATCAGTTTGATCAGCACCAGGGAACAGTTCCCTTTATGCAGCTCTTCCTCAGGAACGTCTACACGACCCTCATATCCCTCACCCTCATATCTTTCTTTACCCGCTCGCTCAAACACAACCTCAGAGTCGATGAGCCACTGAATATACAGTGTTCCAGTGTTTATTCTCTTCAGTTCACACGGCAGGATAACAGTAGACCTCACATGACCAGATACAGCGATCTCATGTTGTGCAGAGAGGAGGCCTGAGAGGGTTAAATTAAAAATAGATTAACCTGGACACTGCACTAATTTTAACAACCTTATATTACTGTACATCTACTGAACCTTATGAAAAAGGTGACTTACCCACACAGACAGTGATCCAAACAGCACAGATGTAAGAAAACGAAGTCATGAAGCCCAATGTAACCAGTGTGTACAGATTTTCTAAGAAACAGAGTGAGTGGCAAAAGTAAGTGAACCTCTGTTTTCTGACCCCCATTCAGTAATAATCTCAACTAATGTGTGTAATAACTATTATTCAGTCCTGAATGTGGACCTAGAGGAGTTTCATTTCATTCCTCTGTACAGAACAGCTTCAACTCTGCTTTGTTCATGAAGCAATTCTACTGGATTAAGATCAGGACTGTGTGTGTGTGTGTGTGTGTGTGTGTGTGTGAGTGTGTGTGTGTGTGTGTGTGTGTGTGTGTGTGTGTAGGATAACTCAAAATGTTATGCAGATCTGGATTTTTTTTCTTTTCTCAAGTAATAAACCATTACATTTTGGAGGTGATCCTACATGGGGTCATGTTGAAAAAAATCCCTGTCCATTTTATGATTAATGAATTAATTCATTTTCTAAGCCACTGAATCCTAATTAGGGTCGCAGAGAGGCTGGTGCCTATCTCAGCCGACTCTGGGTGAGGCTGGGGTACACCCTGAGCAGCTTGCCAGACCATTGCAGGGCCAACACACATACAACCAATCACACTCACAATCACACCTAGGGGTGATTTGGAACAGCTAATTAGCCTACTGTGCATGTTTTTGTACTTTGGGAGGACACCGGAGTACCCGGAGGAAACCCGGGCAAATGCAAGCAAGCATAGGGAGAACATGCAAACTCCACACAGAAACAGCCGAGCCCGGAAATCGAACCCAGGCCTTCTTGCTGGGAGGCGAATGTTCAAACCACTGCGCCACCATACTGCCCTCATTTTTTTAAATGCACCGAAAATGTTAATTAGACGCCCACTAGAGGGAGATATTTCATTGTAACTATCATTCATTCATTCATTTTCTGAACCGCTTATTCCTAATTAGGGTCGCGGGGAGGCTGGTGCCCATCTCAGCCGAC
>JBCNYH010000007.1:5166531-5178653 GCA_039654325.1 Tandanus tandanus
GCTCTTCCGATCTTAGAAACACAAATATGTGTAAGATCTATCTTCTCTTTGGTCTTATTGTGTCTGTAGAATTCGGGTGTGTGTGTGTGTGTGTGTGTGTGTGTGTGTGTGTGTGTGTGTGTGTGTGTGAGTGAGAGTGTGTGAGTGTGTGTGTGTGTGTCTGTGACATTATATATCAAATGTCATCACAAGCATAGTACAATCTGACCATTTTGACCTTGTGGGGACAGTTGGATGATCCTGTAAAGAAAATGTTCATTTTTTAAACTACAAAATAAAAAGTAAAAAGTAAAAGTAAAAAGAGCCAACATGTTTTATTTTTATTACTGAGGTTAGGGTTAAGGTTACCTTAACTGCAGGTATAGCATTAATAGCATGGAAGGTCCTTATAAGAATAGTAGGAAAGGTGTGTGTGTGTGTGTGTGTGTGTGTGTGTGTGTGTGTGTGTGTGTGTGTGTGTGTGTGTGTATTTGTGTGTACTTGTAAATGTTGCATATTGCAGATCAAAGTCCATTTTTAGCAACAGTGAGGACTTTGCTGTCCTTGCCGTTCTTAAAGGGCTGTTTAAGTGTTAAGACTTGGCTTTAGGGTTCAGGTTTAGGTTAGAGTTGGAGCTGTGATTTGAGTTAGGCATTTGGTTGTGATGATTAAAACAGAATGAAAGGAAACTCAAACTCTCTTGTTACACTGAAAATATCTGTATTTTTATTATCAGGTGGTTTATATTTACATCTACAAAGTTGCAATCTGCTAAAATGCATTTGATAGTTTGTATTAATTTGAAAGGACCATTTGTAGTCCATTTCACTCTAAAGAGAATGTGAAATGGTGATAATTGGATGGTGACCTGCCAGTTCCAACAAGATAAGATAACAATAATAATAACTGTATTTAGATATTAAACCAACAATTCAAATATAAACTAACGAACGTCTGAATAAAATAAGGCTTGGCACATCTGCACATAACGCTCAATTACATTTACAAACACCAGACAGGCATTTGCTCGTTTACATGAATGCGTGGTGTGTGTGTGTGTGTGTGTGTGTGTGTGTGTGTGTGTGTGTGTGTGTGTGTGTGTGTGTGTGTGTGTGTGTGTCACATTACTGCCATTTGCTGAAATCATTTAAGTAAATTTTTTCCCTCATTAATGTACACACAGCTCCACATATTGTCAGAAAAACACAGAACTGTAGACATATTTGCAAATTCATTAAAAAAGAAAAACTGAAATATCGCAGGCCATAAGTATTCAGACCCTTTGCTGTGACACTTGTAAATATTTAACTCAGGTTCTGTCCATTTCTTCTGATCATCCTTGAGATGGTCCTACACGTTCATTGGAGTCCAACTGTGTTTAATTAAATTAACTGGACTTGATTAGGAAAGGCACACGCCTGTCTATATAAGACCTTACAGCTCACAGCATGTAAGAGCAAATGAGAATCACGAGGTCAAAAGAACTGCCCAAAGAGCTCAGAGACAGAATTGTGGCAAGGCACAAAAGAATTTCTGCTGCACTTAAGGTTCCTATGAGCACAGTGGCCTCCATAATCCTTAAATGGAAGACGTTTGGGACGACCAGAACTCTTCCTGGAGCAAGCCATCCGGCCAAACTGAGCAATCGGGGGAGAAAAGCCTTGGTGAGGTAAAGAAGAACCCATAGATCACTGTGGCTGAACTCCAGAGATGCAGTGTGGAGATGAGAGAAAGTTCTAGAAAGTCAACCGTCACTGCAGCCCTCCACCAACTTCACTCCCTAAACCATTCCATGTGGTTTGAAGTTCATTCGTGCTATGCAAAAGTCAAAAAAATAAATAAATTGGTATTTTCAGTTTTTGTTTATTAGCCATACTTTTAAATTAAAAAATTGTAGAGAAGTAATTTTTTACTTTACTTTTTTTTTGGGGGGTGAAAAACCGCACCCAAAACCTCAGGAAACAACCCAGACAACGCAAGAACGACACAGAAGGCGATTCGATGTTAGATGCTGTGGTTGTGTTTGTGAGATTGGTTTAGTTCTGTTTGAAATGGTTCTATTCTAAAACTATTTCAAAGTTTTTTGGAACTGCAAGGCGGCTGTTCTGCAGACAGTTCAGAGTGTAATACATGTTAAATGTACATGTAACTGACTGGTCATCTAGGGTGTGTTGTGAAGCAGAAAATTGAAACAAGCACTTCTAAAAGATTCTTGTTGTTAATTCTTATTCATTTTTTCAAAAATCTCCTCATCAAGTTGCTGGAAGTCACCTCAAGTTCCCAGCTTCAGTCACTTTACCTACATTTAGCTTTAAAAGCTTTTGTGCTTCAGCATGCACCTCATTTCTGTATTTAAAACAAACCCTTTCAAAAAGCTCTGATGAGAACTTGGGTTTATTTATTAGTTATTTATGTTTGGGTTTAATTCCTCTTTAAGTTTTGGGTAAGAAGGTACGGAATGCATTGTCAATGAAGGTCCCCACAAGGATAGAAGTACACGATTGTGTGTGTGTGTGTGTGTGTGTGTGTGTGTGTGTGTGTGTGTGCTTCGTAAGGGAGCCAATCCCATAAACTCCAGCTACAAGACACACACACACAGCAGCTCCGACAGTCTCAGTGCTTTATACCGGCGCTCACTTCTTTCTTTCTTTCTTTCTTTTTTTTTTTTAAAACCACACAGTGAAAGAACTTTTTTTTTTTTTTTTTTTTTTTTTTTGCCGAAGAAGAAATTCACGCTTCACTTCAGCAGGAATACGTTTCCCTATGGACTCCCCTTACCGGATTAACAGGGGTTTAGTGAGCGGGTTTCTGTGACACTGACGCGGTGTTCACAGTCCTGTCCTGCCGGGAGAAGAGACTGCGCCCCCGGGTGCGTGTCTGGATCCTCTCGTCTCATCCCAGCGCGCATGCGCACAGCGGGAAGGAATTTGTCGGCTGAGAGCTATGCAGAAGTTTGTGATGCACTTGATACAAGGAGTTCTGGGACTAACACCTTTCCTTTGCTGCATGTCCTAAGGGATTTTGACAGCTCCACCTAAGTCAAGATTACACGTCTTAATTACTCTGACATCATTAATATTTACACCTCCTATAATTATTATTACTACTACTACTATTATTAGTATTATTATTACTACTACTACTACTACTACTATTACTACTACTGTCTGTTCTAGAAAATATTTTTATTGCTGAGCATGGGAGTGCACCGTGAGAGGGTATCTGTTGACATCTGGCCTTGCTGTCCTGCCTCAGATTTCAGGTAGCTCACAGCCGCCACACCATGCAACCCTGCATAACATCTGTCTGTGCCAGGGAAACCCTGCTGAACAAAGCTCCCAGAAAGCGAGCGAAACAGCCACAGAGACTTCTACACCCACACCCAGCCCATCCTGAAGCACGCACTCTCTCTCACATACTCTCACTAGTAGACCCATACATATATACACACTGACCTGCAAAGAGGGCATGGGAAACTCCTCTCAGAAAAAGGGGGAGGAAGAAAAGGCAGAAGCAATAGCGGATGGGATCGAGGAGGACGTGGAAGAAGAGGAAACGGCAGAAGTAAAACAAGAGGAGGGGGAACAAAAGCTGCCTGATGGTTTTAGCGACCTGATTGCTGATGGAGATCCAGTGCTGGACCTGAGCCAATTACATTTGCGATACCTCCCTAAGGAAGTTGGGAACCTGGACTATTTGGAGAAACTGTACTTATGTAGCAATCGGCTTCGATCGCTGCCTGATTGCACTGCAAATCTGCAGGGCCTGCGTACTCTTGCGCTTGATTTTAACAAACTGGATGATGTCCCGCTGGCTGTGTGCCAGTTGGCCAACCTCACTCATCTATACCTTGGCGGCAATCGGCTGATGTGCCTGCCACTGGAATTCAAAAACCTTCACGGCCTACGTTGTCTCTGGATTGAGAGTAACTACTTTCAGCACTTTCCCAGGGAGTTAATTGAGCTCCCTCAACTGCATTCGCTCCAGATAGGTGACAACAGAATAAAGATGCTGCCACAAGAAATGTGTCGCATGGAAGCACTACGTAGCCTCTGGCTCTATGGCAACCGCTTCACTAAGTTTCCACAAGTTCTCCTACAGATGGACCAGCTGGAGATTCTGGATTTGGACCAAAACCGTATCTCCGAATTTCCCAGTCTTCTGCAGTTCCCCGCACTCCGACTCTTTTCCTATGACCATAATCCTGTGAAGGGGCCACCACGCTTCGGAGAGGATATTATAATTGTTGGGGAAGGGGCAGCGGATGCCTTGGAGGAAAGGGCGATGAGAAAGGAAAAGAAGGAGCAAGCGCAAAGAGAAGCAGAGAACGCAGCTGCAGCGGTTGTCGCGGAAGCTAATGCAGTCTATGGAATATTAAAGAGACTTAGAATGCACAAGAGCACGGCAGCAGATAGTGCAGAAGAAACCGCTAACGAGGATGTGACATTACTGGACAAAGATGAAGCGGTAGAGCCTGAAAGAAATACACTGGTACTGGGTGAGAGGAAGGCTGAATATGGGGGTGAGGGATATGATGGTTATGAAAGGGAAGAGCAGGATTATAAAACTGAGCCAGGAAGATGAGTGTAATGATTGATTTCTCCCCTTTAACTACAAATTTCCTCTGGATTGCACTTCATTTAAAGAGTACTCTAGCAGTTTTTAGCATAATATCCTTTTACTACACCTACAATCAACACATCTCCCTGTACTGAGAAAAGAACACAGACTCCAAACTCGAAACTCACTCATAATAGAGGTTTAAGAGTAGTCTCTTAACTCATGTACTAAACCTTTAAATTTTCTGATTACCTAATGCAAAATTGTGCTCACTCAAACACCCCCCCCCCCAAAAAAAAACCAAACAAACAAACAGTTTTTTATTTTGAGATATATATGTATATACCTCCCCTATATATCTGTAGACAATCATAATGAGCTATCTCATACAACTTATTAACAACCATATATTAAATCTGGTTCTCCATTTGTTTTGTACATTTGTCCATTTAAACTGTTTTGCTTTTCATTAAATAATTATTTAATAATCTAACTAACTTTCCCACATCCTTTACCCCCCCAAAATTTATATCTATGGTTTATTTTGTAATTTTTTTCATCACAACGGATGCTGATGAGCTCCAATTACATGCACAAGTGGATGCATAGTCTAAGAGCTGTGTAACAGGGTCTCATTTTAAGTTCTTTTGGTAGTTTTAGTAGTATATACAGTGCCGAAACATAAAAAAAAGCAAACTAAAATGAGATTTTTAGAATTTATATTTACATATTTTAACCTTGACAGAGACAGGTCAGGTGAGCTAATAGCGCTAAGGGGGTGATCACACTAGAGGTGCAAAAGAAGCGACTGACACAATTTGATTTTGTGTTTTTGTTTTGTTTGGGTTTTTTTTGCAAATTTTGAAATTGGTGTTAAGATATTTGGCGACTCCACATACAAGAGAATATTTTGTAGCTTAAATGTTTATTTCGCGCGAAAGTCGCACAACAATTTTGACGAGTTATTCATGATTGGTTTGCGGATGTTTGGTGAAAAAAGGTGAATCTCCTGTCGCGTTCTGTTCACTTTTTGTTCTCAAACCAATTGGTTTTTATTTGCGCGTTATTAATGTGAACAAATTGCAAGTTTTTTTCTTGCGAACAAAAAATGAACAATTTGCAAGCAAAATGACAGCGTCGCGGCCTTCTCGCGACATGTGCAAACTGTTTGAGAAGAGTCTCTGTGACTCCGCGTCACAGCCTCGTTTTGGGACATTCGCGGAAATTTCAAGCGTTTGAATTTTTCCTGCAATGACTTCACGAACCGGGCGACCAACATGCGATGAATGTCGCGAGACATATTTGAGAATGAAAAGCAACAACTGCGAATTAACATTCTGTCGCCCCTCTAGTGTGAGCACTGTTTATTACTGTTTAGCACATACCACATTAAAACAGAAAAACTGGCTTCATAAAGGTGTCTTCAAACTCCAGCTCAAACTTTTTTGTGTATAAATTACAAAGAAAAACAAAAAAAAAAACCAAACGTAAACGAGATTTTTATGATTTTTAATTTTTTTCATTTTAATGCGAGATAATGTTGAATTGTCACCTGCTCCAAGTGACCATGACAAACTGTGAGTGTTCATTATTTTGACACAATCATCATCCACTTACAATTATGTTTTTTTAGTTTTTGCGATATCGGGCCAATCAGCTGTCACTGTTTCCTTGTCGTATATATTACTGTATCAGAGGTGACATCTAAAAACAACAACAACAAAACCCTGGAAAATTTAAAACGTGTCCAGTAAACTGATTGTTTGTCTGTCATTCAAGAGCTAAAAAGAAAAGAGAGACAGAGAGGGAGAGAACAAAGTTATTTCTGAAGTCTGCGGAAAGAGACATGGCTCAAGGCAGCCATGGTCCCTTTGTGTACATGCCACACCTAGTTAGGCTTTAACATTAGGGAAAAACTTTTAGCAGAAGTTTAATGGAACATTCTATAAACAGCAGAAATAAATCTTTAAGGTTTTCTGAATCCATGTTAGCACTAGACAAAAGATAATCCTCCCTCTGTGAAAGAAAGTCTTCTGAAAGGAATGTATTGTACAGAGCTTTAACTGAATGTTAAAGTTTTCCACAAAAATTGTTCTTTGCGTAATGGTTTATATGCTGAAATCAATATTTGCCATTAGACTGCCATTAGTAAGTGAGTTTCGAGTAAAATGGGTTTCTTTTATTTCAGTACTGGGGCATGTCAAAAGCCTTTTCGCTGGTAATTGTACAGGATGTGGTTGATCACCATTAGGTTCAAAATCTGAACCAACGAAGCTGCTGTGAAAAAACAAAACAATTGGAACAAGTGCAATACAGGACTCCCACCTTTAGGATTTGCACTTAATTTATTATCATCAAATCACCTGTGAAGAACAGCATGCAGAGTGCTGCAGTAATGGACTGAACCTTTAAACAGTGTGTGTGTGTGTGTGTGTGTGTGTGTGTGTGTGTGTGTGTGTGTGTGTGTGTGTGTGTGTGTGTTAACGAGAGAGGCTGTAATTCTACTCTAAACCGGGTGCACTGTATCGGAATCGGATATTGCGATTGCCGTGATGTCTGTTGGTGAAACGAAATCTCTCATTAAATAATCATTGAGTTTGTGAAAATGTTTTTTAATCATTCATGTGCGCCTGGGAGAAAGATCTAGTACCTATAAAATATCCACCATCCGCACCAGCTCTAATTCAATCGAAGGCTCTAAACTTCAGGGATATTTTAAAATGAGACGTTACAACCAGGAGCAACAGAAGCTACCAAGATCATTGTGATAAATGGACAGCGCTAGCCAAACTAATGCTAACACTGATAAACTCTGTCACAGCAGCCAGAGTTTCTTAGGACAACGTATGAAATTCGGGGAAGAGTGTGAGGGGATGAGAGAGAGGAGTAAAGGATACAGGAGAACTGTTTTCCTTAAAAGGCCAGAGTAAGAACATGTTTAAACATTAGCCTGAGACGGAGAGGGAGCATTTAAATTAGACATGAAGTGGAGAGGTCAAGTGTCAGTAGGGGTGTCTTCTAGTTCTCATTTTCTTCAAACTTCTTTAGTCTTTCCTTTCAATAATCAGCATATTCCCCTCTTTATTTATTCCAGTCCCACTCTCCTAGCCTCTCATTCCCTTCTCGTCATGTTATGCTCCTTTTTAAACCCCTCCTCCACCTTGCTTAACTTGGTAACAAAAGTGGGCCTGAGTTGAAAAGATATCACTGTCTCCTTCAGTCTTTACTCCACTCTCACCAACATGCTATGATGAAAAACTGAAAATAAATAAATAAATACATACATACATACAAAAATGGTTTCAAACCAAAAAGAAGACTCTCACTCATTTGCCGAACCGCTCAATCCTACCACCGTTACGGCCAGACTGGTGCTTATCTCAGCTGACGTTGGGTGAAGGTGTGGTACACCCAGAACTGTTCGCCAGACCATCGCTCGGCAAACACACAACCATTCACACTCACACTCAGACCTAGGGTCAATTAGAACTGCCAGTTAGCCTAATGGATATGTCTTTGGGCTGTGGGAGGAAACCAGAGTACCCGGAGGAAGCCCACACAAGCCTTGGGAGAACATACAAACGCCTGAGCCTGGGACTCGTGCCCAGGAACTTGTTGCTGTGAGGCACGTGAGGAAGTGCTAACCACTATGCCAAAGAGAAGGCACTCCACCGAGAAATGGTCTCAGATCATGCATTGATGTGTTCACACTAAAGAGAACTGATTCAGATTACAGTCATATACTGTATGAGCGATACGGCAGACTTCCAAAACATTTTAGAGAAAAGAGTCTTGCTAATTTTGCAAAACAGTGGAAAGACAATTTTAAAACATTGAAATCGGAACACAGTGTCACAAAGAGTTTAACCATGATTTATGCTGACCATGACTGATTGTGGTTAAGTGCTTTAGTCTAGTAATGTTTCTTAAATGCTTGGCTTCTCTCTCTCTCTCTCTCTCTCTCTCTCTAGCTGTCAAAATGTTAGAGAAACCATCTGGTAAATCATTTTAGTGACTTACTGAGTCATCTCTGGAGCCTGAGGTATTTGAAACTGAAGTCTCACTCCAGTTAGAAAGAGAAAGCAGCCACCATTACCTCTGTTTTTGTTAACAAGCTTTATGTAGAATTGAACTTCTTTAGGAGAAATACGGGGATGCTTAAAAACCAGAATGGTTCCAAAATATTTGCAAAATTCTAAACAAAAACCTAGTCTACCCAGATATACATGATATGGCCAAAAGTGACCATCATATCCACGTTTCCAATTCCAGAATCATTGGCACTAATATGGAGTTGGTCCCTGCTTTTTCTGTTAAAAGTGCCACCACTTTTATGGGAAGGGTTTCTACCAGAGAAGACTTTTGTATCTGGGGATATGTACTCATATGAGCCTCAAGAGCATTAGCAAGATCAGGCAGTGACGTCAGGTGAGGAAGCCTGGGGTGCAGTCAGCCTTCAAATTCTTCCCAAAAGGTAGCCAATGGGATTCCACAGTAACCTTGCTGTACCTTGTCTTCATAGAGCACTGTCATGCTGGGAATGGTTTGGGCCTCTCAGTTACTGTAATGGGAAATTACAGTTCTATTGCAAAAGACTTTTTAAATAATTGTGTTGTTTCAAATTTGAGCGGAGAACTACAAAGGGATGTGGTGCTGCACAAACCTCTTGTACCTCTGGAGAGGATGAATGGAGGTGCAAAGCATAGAGCGCTGCAGTACTAACAAGATTGCAGTGGTGGCCCAAGAGGTTGGGAGCTGTTGGGTCCTTGAGCAGGGCCCTTAACTGCTCAGTTGTATAAATGAGAAAAAAAGCCAAATGCTATAAATGTAAGATGGTTTTCTGGAAATACTGCAAATGTTTCCTTGTGGCATGCTGGTGCAGTGGTTCTTTGCAGGCAGCTGGAAGGTTCTGGGCTTGGGCCTCTTGGCTGATTGGGGCCCTTCACCATGGAGTTTGCATGTTCTCCCCATGCCAGTGTGGGTTTCTTTGGGGTTCTCTGTTTTTTCCCACAGCCACATGCACATTTGGTGAACCAGCTTCTCTAAGTAATCCATAGGTGTGAATGTGAACGGGGTGGTTGTTCATCTCTGTTTTAGCCTTGCCATAGCTTGGTGACCTGTTCAGCGTGTACCCTGTCTTTCACCCAAAGTGTCTCCTATTTCTTTTTCTTCTTCTTCTTTTAGCTGTACATTCTTTCAGATTTTTGCCTCGGTGTAATTTTTATAATCCTGAAGTCCATGTCTGACTAATAAGAAATTTACAGATTATTGTATTCAGATTCAATTTTCTCATTTTTATGAATCTGTGGGATTCATGCATGGGGCTACAGATGTAACTCATACCAACATATTAATGACTGAAAGACACCAAGGATTAAAGGGCTGCATCCACCCCTTTGATATCTTTCTTTCACTGACAGATTTTGATGTAGACCTCTGGCTGTATTGGATTGTTTTTGGATGTAGGTTTTTGGGGCTGTTTCAGGTGCTGACATAAAGCAGACATGCACTGTGCACTAACCCTCTGCACTTAATCATGTCGGACACTAGTCTCTAGTTTATTCTACCCTCATTCTCTTTGGGTCAGCTACATACCATTCTAACACATGACAGGGAACGAGTAACAGAATTAAATGTACACCACTTACGGCTTTACTCCTTGCTACTACCATAAAACTGTCATGGCCGAGAAGGAAGGGTAGATAAATTAATAAGGGGAGGAATAGCATTCTAGAAAGAAAGACGTCTCACTAAAGTGTGTGTTTCAGTGTTTTTTGTTACCTCTCCCCATGTCTTATGGAAACACATACTGTATTTTAAAGATATTCTTTTTTTATTTGCCACTTCTGGGAAAACAAAAACAAAAAATCCTGTTCATATATTTAAAGGGGACTTAAACCCAAACTTAATAAAAGCTTGCATGCATAGTTTATCAAAATGTGCTCTTCTTAATAAAACGTTCATCTTTGAAAAAAATAAAAGCAAGTAAGAATCCACACAGAGGGGGCGCCATTGTACTGCAAAAAGTGGGGCAGAAGTGACGTTGAAGAAACAGTTAACACGGAAGTGTTGTGCATTAAATGTACTGGGATATACACTGCCTGGCCAAAAAAAAAAAAAAAACATCACACGCTCTAATATTTTCATGACCACAGCATGTAATCTCCATGGCATTGTTGCTCCAAATGGTCAGGTCGAGGCTCAGCAACATTATTATGGCAATAAAATGAAGTCATCTGATGATCTGAATGTACTGAATGAGCAGGTTATCACATCAATGGACTTTTTCTTCCCTGATGGTACGGATATAAAATGGGAACTCAAATAATGAAAGAGTGGTTCAGGAAGCATTAGGAAACATATTTACATATGTATTGGCACCCCAGAGTCCTGACTTTAACCCTATTGAAAGTTTTCGGGATGTGCTGGAGAAGACGTTATGGAGTGGTTCAGTTTTTCCCTCATCAGTTCAAGACATCGGTGAGAAATGAACCCAACACTGGATGGAAATAAATGTTATGTTGCTTAAGTTTGTTGAAACAATGGCATGATGATTACGTACTGGAAGCAAGGATAAAGGCGGAGCAATAACATATTTGTGTGTGCGACTTTTTTTTGGCCGGGCTGTATACCACACGTTCATGTAAACGAGCAGACGTTTGTTTGAGGTATGTAAATGTAATGTGATGTGCCGAGCCATAATTTATTTAGAAGGTCACTAGTTTATATCTGATTTGTTAGTTTAAAACATAAGGACTGTTATGATTGTTTTGATCTTACCTTATTGCAACTGACGTGCCCACGTCCTATTCTCGCCATTTTTCACTCTTGCGACTAGAAATGGTGGCCTTTCTAAACAATCTAATGCAACTATTGCATGCATTTTAGCAGATTGCAACCTTGTAGGTGTAAGTAAAAACCACATTTTGAAGGAGAATTTTGAAAACTTTCCTTTTATTTTCCTATAAATGTACTTTATAAAAACCATATATTTGGTGGCTGATCAAGACATGCCCCTGTGCACTGTGTGCCTTTCATTTTCTTATGGAGTAAAAAACTTGGTTGAATATTTTGCTTCATGAGACTAAGCTAGAATGTGATATCTTTCTATACAACAGAGATTGAGGCACTGCGGAGCTCATGGGAGATAGGTATCCAAGCCTGGGTATGTTTTCTGTTGCCTTTCTGATTTTCGCTTTTATTTGTATCACCTGTCTTGTTAGTTTAATTATCCTTTAACAAGTTCATGTTTTGTCAAGCTTCTGATTTCTGCATTTACTCTACAAACATTTATTTACCTGCAAGTTTGTCTGCCTACCTGAGTTAGATTGTGTTTTTTAGTCTAAATGGTGGTGTATGAGCCATTGTGTAAGTTAGCGATACATAACAGCCAATCAGCATCAAATCATCAACGTGGAAGCGTTATTGGACATGTTGCACACGTGGACATGAAAACAGGACAACAATCTGAGCCATGCTCCATGTACTTCTGTTCGGGAGCTCTGTTAATAGAAACTAATGAATTTGTAAGTAATGATTTTACAAACCTAAAGATTTGTGTTGCTAGGATAGGGGGGGGGGGG
>JBCNYH010000007.1:5207466-5221019 GCA_039654325.1 Tandanus tandanus
ACACACACACACACACACACACACACACACACACACACACACACACACACACACACACACACACACACACTTGCACTTTGTAGCTCACAAAGACCAAAGTATTCTCTACACTGTAACAAATGAATGTGCCATGCTGAAATTAACAACATGCTCACTCTTAATATTGACTGAGCATGACCAATTGCTTCAAATGCAGTACTTGGCGGAGTGTATTGTATTATCGGTACACTGGCTCACAAATGGTTGCAAAACTCTCTCTCAAATTGATACGTGCCTTAATATTTTAATCTTTCAGTAATTTGGGACATGATTCAGTGCATCAACACAGTAGATTTAACACAGCATGTGCAATCACTATTCACTTCTTTAAAAACACTTATACACCTGATCATTTATGCAGAAATATCTCATTGACTCTAAAAAGAAAAAAAAACATTACCCGTGCTTTCCTCTTATACAGAAATCAAGCCAAAATTCTTCCATCATGTTATTAAATCTAGAGACAGAGCCTGTGTAGTAGAGACGAGAGTCAAACTCACTGGGTGTAAGCCCACACCCTTCTCCCAATGCCACCTTCCAGTGTGTGGCAGAGGCTGTTGGTGACTTCATTTTCAACTGTTCCATGTGTTTTGATGATATAGTAGCATAACATTTATAAAAAGAATTTCTAGGGGATTGAAAAGAAAATGCAGATATGTGCATAGGGAAAACTAAATGTTCAAATTAGACCCTGTAGATCACAGGTGGCAAATTCAGGGCCCGCGGGCCAAATCCGGCCCAACCAACTAATTTTATGTGGCCTGCAAGAGCTTTTGAATTATGATTATCGTATATTCTTTACATCAGCCGTTACCATGAAATGTAATTCATCATCCATCCACCAGGTGGCAGCAACCTATTTCAAATAAACAGCTAGTCATTCATGACTCAAGAAAGATTGCAAGCTAGCTTACTGCTGTCAAGCATTGTCGGAAAAGGCAATTGAATAAAAGAAAAAACAGCAAATGCCTTAACTAAACATTTTGCCATGCAGATTTCATGATTGCCCTTTTTCTTCAATGCTTATGCAGGTCTCGGTGACCTAGAAATTTATGTGTCTCTCAGTGAAAACGAGTTTGACAACCCTGCTGTAGATGGAAATACAGTTTGGACCAGAAAAGTGACTATAAATAGATGTCATTGAGATATGTCAGGATGGGTGGTGCTAACATTATAAAAGAGCCAGCCAGCAGGGGCGTTGTGCCCTGTTCCCTGTAACCTCTATCTGTATGATTTTATGTATTGTTATGCTGCTGCATCCTGGGCGAGTGTTGTAATGGTTAGGGTGCTGAGCTCATGATCAAGAGGTTGCGAGTTTGAATCTTGTCAGACCCCTGCCGTGCTAAGACCCCTGGGCAAGGTCTCACCCACGAGTGTGCCACTGTCCTCCCAGCAGTAAAAATACTGGTAAGTTAACCTGTGACGGCATGGTGGCAGAGTGGTGCACCTCACAGCGAGAAGGCCTGGGTTTAAGGCTCGGGCATTTCTGTGTGGAGTTTGTATGTTCTCTCTGTGCTTACGTGGGTTTCGTCCGGGCACTCCGGTTTCCTCCCACAGTTCAAAAACATGCACAGTAGGCTAATTGGCTGTTCCAAATCTCCCCTAGGTGTGAATGTGAATGGTTGTACTGTATGTGTGTTGGCCCTGAAATGGTCTGGCGAGCTGTTCAGGGTGCACCCCGCTTTCGCCTCCCCGCGACCCAATTAGGATTAAGCGGCTTAGAAAATGAATGAATGAATGAATGAAAGGTAACCTGTGTTGTACTAGCGTCCCATCCAGGAGGAGCTCCACTTCATGCCGTGGAAAACAGGATAAGCTCTAGCCTGATGATTCAGTTGGCTTGGGTGTAAAAACCCCTGGAGACTTGACCTACCTTTGCTGCTACATGACTGGCTGATTATATAATGACATAATTGAGCTAGGTTCCTAAATAAGTGGATAGTGAGTTTAGATATACCAAAATTATAGGAATGGTTATGTCTCAAAGGCTTTAATTTACAAAAATCACACCAAAGTCCGTCACAGATATTTGTACAAATTATTGTTTATTGTTTTTTTTTTGTTTTTTTGGTGTTTATTTTTTTAATCATAGAACATAGTAAGAGCTCAGCTCCATAGCTCCACCCACCCCACACACCCACGCACACAGAGGGGTGGGGGCAGACAAGAAAACATATCAACCAATTAAATCACAGTCCGCTCGGCCAAAGAAACAGGAGAGGCAGAAAAAAAGAAAGGAAACGCTTAGCCATAGTGCATCTGGGTGGAGCTTACAGACACCTCAGTCTCAAACCCCACTCCTGAATACGCACACACACATATTCAACATGTAGAACTTTTCAGTGTTATGGATGCCGACAGAGCAGTTGGTCTAAGTTATAAGGCATGATTGAGATTTTTTTATATATTTTTTTCATTTCTATCACATTTCCCTCTCACTCTGTAAGACAGCAGCTTGATAGTTTTTTTTCCATGGAATGTTTGAAGGTATAAGATGCTTAAATGAGTACAGAGTGATGTAAGAGTACTGAGGCGTCCAGACAGCATCTTTAACCCAGAACTAAACTAACGTTCTGTAAAAACACACACACATACACACACACACACACACAAGCTCACTTACAGAGACAGCTCTATATCTATACATTGCCAGACACTGGGATGTGGGAGGTAAAGATCAGGGAAAGGAGAGATGACTCAGGTTTATGGCATCAGAAGCACGTAGCACTGACGTAAAACCAAGAGTCAACCATTTCACTAATTAAAAGTGTTTTTTTTTACACAGTGTAACTAAAGTATTTATTGTTACATGTGTTATTCTATCATTTTCTTTTATGAATATTTCTTATCAAAGAGGTTCATTTCAATAAAGAGGAAGACAGAAGAAGGAAGGGAAACACTGACCCGTGCTAGAAAAGCACTTCATCCACATCTAAACACCGAAGACACGATTTAACAAGGACACAAAAGCTTGCAGCACTAACACAGACTACACAGGCTTTCGGACTACATTACTCTAACGGACGTGTTAGACGTACACAAACAAACTCCCACAATTCCTCTCTGCATTCCCGTGCACTCTCCTGGGTGCCTGAACCTCGCTGTGTTCATTAACAAACAAACAATGAACAAATCAACAACCCATATAAAGTTTTAACAGGAAACAACACAGACTTTTTAGATGCCACATGATAATATAGAAAAATAATGACAATCAAGGAAAAAAGAAAGAAAGAAATTGTGGCATCGCAAGAATCTACAGAAAGCGTGATCTCTGTAAATTCTTTTAGAATGCTTCTACACGGCTGACTGATCAGCTCTACCAATTATATATATATATATATATATATATATATATATATATACTTGTGGGCCTTGACAGGCAGCTAAAATCTATACAGTACTCAGTTTTCATATATTTATACTTTTTTACAATATACAAAGTTGGCAAAAAAGGTACAAGAAATAAATCCATAAAGATTGTACACATATGAGTGCTGACACATTGAGCACTCTTCACTGAAAGCGGGTTGATTTGCGATGAACTCCTAAAAAGCACAAGAGAAGAAGAGAGACGATCCTGAGACAGAGAGACTTGTTTTCCAAATGATAAAAATATTATTCATATTATTAAACCATTTCAGTGAGAAGAAGGAGAAAATATTATGTTAGCGCTGCCACATTTATTCCTTGTCTCCTCATTTCCAGAAGGCAGTCACTTGAAACCCAGCCACCGGTCTGCTTATTAGAAAAGTACACATTTCTCTATTTTTAAATATGTATTAAATACTGGCTGTGAAATTACACTACAAACAAATGACATATTAGCAAGTGAAAATATCGTAAATGTAGTCCAATGTATCTCACTCACTCATTCTTTAATCCTACTACTAGGGTTGTGGGGAGGCTGAAGCCTATCTCAGCCGACACTGGGGGAAGACAGGATGCATCCTGACCAGCTTATGTATTGCAGGGCCAACACACTCACATTCACAACCAGGGGCAATTTGGAAGAGCTAATTAACCTAATGTGCATGTCTTTGGACTGTGGGAGGAAACCGAATTACCTGAAGGAAACCCACGGAAGGAAGGGAAGAACATGCAAACCAGAGCCTGGGTTATGCGAACAAACGCCCAAGCCTCAAACCCAGGACCTTCTTGCTGTGAGGCAAACGTGCTAACCACTACGCCACCATGCCACCCTCAAATGTATCTCTTATTTCTTATTATAAGATTACAATCAACCAAATATGGGATAATTAACTCTATCTCTAGGCATGCAGTGATGTTTTTAAGCCAAAAGAACAGAAATATTTACAGCATCAAAACAGTAAAACACATCTAGAAACAGATTTAATCAACCTTAATTTGGTTTATTGTCATCTTATAAATCACAATTATTTGCTGAAGGTGGATATTGCTGAACATCAGAACGTCCAAGTATTTTTACATTTTTAATTGATTCAAGCATTATACTGAGTTTGCGAGTTGGATATTATGCAATTATTGAATGAGGTGATGTATGATATGGAGAATTATTCAATCGAGGCAGTGTTATTCACAGAGGCCAATTTTTCATATCATACAAAAGCTAAATTCTCTAAATGTTTTATTAGTCATTCAAAATGTTTGCAAAATATTCATTCATTCATTCATTCATTCATCTTTTGAACCATTTAATCCTAATTAGGGTCGCGGGGAGGCTGGCGCCCATTTCAGCCAACTCTGGGTGAGGGCAGAGTACACAGGGCAGAAACACGCTGATGGCAACCCAATGGACTACTCTTTACAAACAACAGCAATGGAATAAAATATTCATGCAAAATTATATATTTTACATACATTTTACATACATGTATATTAGTATACAGTGTGGGATATGTGATAACTATCCTTGCCACGAGGTGAAGCTAGGTACTTGAAAGAGGGAAGGCTACCTTGCTGAGAGAGCAGAGAGGAAGACACTAGCTGATGCAATAGTTACATAATCTGTATGTACTCTGATTCGTCACTTGTATGTATGATTATCCCCCCCAAATAATATTATTAAATTAAAAAAGCTGTATAAACCTGGAGTTACTGAACAAAGTGAATTATAGTATTTGAAAGTGTTCATATACCTGTTGTACAGTATTTCTTATACAACAGTACAACAGTCAGTAACGGTACTATGTTGCTAGCTAGCTCCATGGGGTTATCATGCTATATAGCTAGTACCATTTCTGATTCATCCTAGGCACAAAAAGCAATAAAATATGAAATTAAAGGATTTGATGGTATGATCCTATTTTTTATGTTTAAGAATTAGACCTTTTTTCACCAAACAGAACTTTATTGGCTTTTTGCAGTGATCAGGACGTCTTGAAAATGGACAGCCATTTTTTCACTGGTATGATGGGAAAAGGAGGAATATACATATCAAAAGATAGATAGGCTACGCCCCACAGCATTGCGGCCACAAGCAGTAAATTTCATTGCATTTTTTACAATATTTATGCTATGTCGCTCTTTATCTCTATCTCTATGCTTACAACAGCATAAATATTGAGAAAATGAAACTAAGTTTGTAGCTCAGCACTGCAGTGCTTTGACAGTCTGCTGTGGGGTGTAGCTGATAACCATCTATCGTATTCATGTGGAGGAACACAGGTGCGTGAAAATCGTACTGATTATCCGATGGCAGTAATGCAGTATCAAGGATTATTTCCACCAATCAGAAATAAGAACATCTCTTGAACGAATAATAATGCCTATTATTTGGAGACAGTGACCATTCATAGGTTGGAATAAGTTAGATCCTTGCTCCATAATCTCAGATTGCATCTTGCAGTCTTCTAATAGGAAATGTGAGATAATTTACACTATATTCAAGATAGTTTAATTTGCAGTCATTTTTGCAGTGCATTATCCATGGAAAGTTTGTTCAGAGACAAGTAGTTTTTCATTTAGGGTTGTTAGTTATAGTTATTCTCTGAAACCCCACTGTTTATGCAGTTATTCTCTGAGTTGCAGCACAAAGGTAATGATGTAGAGAAGACAGAAACAACCTGAAGACAGAAACGTATAGATGTGTGACACTGACTTGCTGACCTTTCTATTTGAGCTACATCCTATGGGAAATGCAAGGGGTTTCATTCACACACAAATTGTTCACGATTCCTCTACTTTTTAAAATGAAAAAGATTTATTAGAGTACAATTTTGTGCAAATGTGCTAAACTAGAGGACAGAATGTAGAGCCAGTGTAACTGAGTTCCATCTCATTTCCATTTCATTTTAGATCGTAGCAGGTGGCATGGGTAATTTGCTAGTCTATGGATACGATGTTAAAGATCATCACAGAGGTAGTCGAATTGCTATGAAACCAATTGCTCTGACAAATTAGGACAGATTAGAGCAGCCTATAAAGCCGTTACATGTTTTCACCTGAAGATTAAAATCTCTGCTGACAGAAAAAGTCCCTCAAAATTTGTATTTTAAGAACTATGATCATCTTCAGTTCGTGCCGTATGGACACACAAAAATTAGTTACTCCCTGCAACAGTCCTTATAAACATTGAAGCACCTTTGTGCTTCCGGACTCTTCCCGTCTGTATCTGCAGAACAGTTATAAAGATGTGACTTTTAATTTCTCACACTCACATCATTAACACTGTTCTGCTTGCAGTGTATAAAGGGAATTATAGGTAATTTAGGCTGTTTAATTCTATTTGATGTAATTTAATTTAATCGACCGATATAACTTGAATTAATTGAAGTGACAGGTTGTACCTCTCCTTCTCTTGTGTCAGTTGTTTCTCTCAACCCTTCCTCCAATGAAAAATAAAGTGGACATCAAATGCCCTTGTTCAAGAAGGGCGTATCATCATCATCATCATCATCATCATCATCATAATCAGCATCATCTTTTAAACTATTAATAATATTTTAACATTATTATAAGTGGAAATTAAAACATCTTTACAACCACAGAGTTCTTCATTTTTTAATTATTTACAGAAAAAGAAAAAACAAGTTTTAAAACTTAAACTCCGGGGGATTTATTCTACCCCCTTTTCCAGTTACTTTATAAAGAAACAAACTCAACATTAGAACACCTAACCCTACCACACATACACGGTTATACAGAGACCAACAGTCAAATGTAAACTGAAAAAGACCAGCTATTATTACTTATTGTTGTTGTTTATGTTCATTTACAATAATGTGCACAGAAACCCTGACTGGGAGCGGCCAAGCCGGTGCAAGGACCAGCACTTTAAACAATGAAAGGGAGAGCAGATAGAGGCTGGGACCAGAACAGCACACAGACACTGAGAGAGAGAGAGAGAGAGAGAGAGAGAGAGAGTGAGAGAGAGAGAGAGATATATCCTCTGAACACATTTGACCTGACGGAGCAGGCTTCCTGGTTGACTGAGCCCTCCCACCAATACATTGCACTCTATTAGCTCCTCTCTCAAGTGAGACTGGATTACAGAATGTGATCTGTAGAGACCTTGAGCTGTAAGACGACTCCCTGTCTGCTGGGCGCAAATCAGTGATAAGCGCTATAAGCTGCTGAATGAGAACAATATAAAGCATTGTCAGTATCTGATGCTAGTCAGATATGTGTGTGTGTGTGTGTGTGTGTGTGTGTGTGTGTGTGTGTGTGTGTGTGTGTGTGTGTGTGTCAGAGAGAGAGAGAGAAAGAGTTTTGGGGATTTATGACCCTTAGAATCAAGATCAACCAAAATCAGAGCGCTGCACAATAATCTGCAAATCCCACCCCAAACTGCGCTGACCTTTAGTGCTAATAAAGTTCAAAATGATTTGAACAGAACGGGAAGGAGGAGAGAAGAATAAAGTCTGCAGACAGGACTGTGAATAAACATGTGGGCAGGAAGAAACGTAGCCTGAGGAGAATTATCGCCTTCTTGACCGTCTGCTTTTTTTTTCACTCTTGTCATGACTCCATTTCAGACCTTGACAGCTTTTCCACTGACATCAAAAATGAGACAATACTAAACACAAAAATTACATACTGTAAGGGAATATTTTAGGAAGAAAAATGTCTGATTATTCTTTGCTTATTTTGTTTTACTATGTTTTTACTCGATGTCATGGTCTAGTTGCAGATAAATTATGTTAAGTTAAATTGTTTATTTCTAAAATGAAAATAGGTTATCCAAAAGATAAACGTTCTCACCCACTCATTTGCTGAACAGGTTAATCCTACTAGGGTCACAGGGAGGCTGATGCCTATCTCTGCCGACACTGGGCGAAGGCAGGGCACACCCTGAACAGTTCGCCAGAACATCACAGTGCCAACACACCCACTACCGTCAAATTCACACCTAGGGTCAAATTTGGAACAGCCAATTAGCCTAATGAAACCGGAATACCCAGAGGAAACCCACGCAAGCAGAGGGAAAACATGCAAACGCCTCACAGATATGCCTGAGCCCCGGGTTTCAAACCCAGGACCTTCTTGCTTTGAGGCAGACATTTAGCCTTCCACCTAAAGATTGAAAACATTAGCAGATAGGTCAAGGAATAAATGTAACAATCTTATATTTGTTTATAATAATAAAAATTAAAAGAATAATAATAACAATAATAATAATAATAATAGCCCTGCGATGGCCTGGCAAACTGTCCAGGGTGTACTCTGCCCTCGCCCCCAGAGTTGGCTTAGATGGGCGCCAGCCTCCCCGTGACCCTAATTAGGATTAAGCGGTTCAGAAAATGAATGAATGAATAATAATAATAATAATAATAATAATACCAATAATAATACCAATAATAATAATAATAATAACAATAATAATAACAATAATAATAATAATAATAATATTAATACCAATAATAATAATAATAATGATAATAATAATAATAGTAATAATACTAGTAATAATAATAATAAATCTTAAGATACCATTTCCTTTATTTAGTATTTTTTCGCATACTAAAACATTATTTATTTGTTTATTTATGTATTTATTTTTTGCAATGTATGACACCTGAAGAAAGATCTACTTAAATCCTTTGTGCTGGTTACCATTTTCACTGCCTAAAATAATCTAAAACAGTTAGGCGACATGTATGCCATAAATCTAAATCTGTAATGTGAAATTGAAGATGTTTTGTCCTGAAGGTAAATATAAGGGATATTTTGTTTAAAGATGAGGAGAAAAGTACAAGATGAACAATACTATGATATCAGGCTTGGCGGATGTCACTGAATAGTCCCCGAGACAAATAATAGCTATAATAAGTGGTATGAGCAGCACGGTTGTGTAGTGATTAGCATGTGTGCCTCACAGCAAGAAGGTTCTGGGTTTAAGTCCTGGGCTTGGCGAGGAAGTTTCTGCGTGGTGTTTGCATGTTCCTCGTATTTGCATGGGCTTCCTCTGGGTACTCTGGTTTCCTCCCACAATCCAGACATGCACATAAAGTTAACTGGCTGTTCCAAATTGCCCCTAGGTGTGAGTGTTACTGTGCTGTTCACAGATTATCCCACCTCCACCCAGGGTCACCTGAGATATGCTCCATCCTCCTCACAACCCTAGTAGGATCAAGCGGTTCGGCATATGAATGATTGAATGAATGAATTAGTGGTGGGGTAGATTTTAAGATCCTGCTTTACTGTCACTTCTGTCTTTACCTTCATCTCACTGCTTTGCTGTCAGAATTCAGGAAACGTGTTCAAACAGAATATCAGTACTCCTGAATACACAGAAACCTGTAATGGATCTAACAATATACATTTTAAATAGAGATTTAATCATTTCTGGTGTGATTTTCCTAATCACTGGTATGAAAGATAAATTGGATAAGCTGACTTGGTGGGCTGAAATACAAGAATAACTGAAAGCCAAGCCTGCACTGCAAAATACCCTTTTTTAAGAAAGCAAAAAAATAATAATAATAATTCTTAAAAATACATTCTATTTTTAAACTCTATTTTCATATTCTTTGTTTTTTGTTTGTTTGTTTGTTTGTTTGTTTGTTTGTTTGTTTTTTGCCTTAAGAAAATATGTATATTCTAATTTGGATCTGGATTTATCCATAAAAAGGCTCTAGCACTGCATCACATCAGGAGCTCTAGCACTGCATCGCATCAAAGGAGCCAGGTTTCCTTCTTTTATTTTAAGAGTTAAGCTAATTTACAAGCAAAAAGATAATATTACATAAAAATTACTTCTAATGCTAATAGGGTAAGGACATTTACTAGCCAACAGCTTTTAAAACTATCATAAGCTCACAAATTAGCCACAAAAGACAAATAGCTTTTCTAGAAGATAGAAGATTGTATATTATGGTATTAAAGTTTAACCTAGATATTTTTTCTGTTAAAAGAAAGTTGTAAGAAATCAATAGCTAGTTTGTCAAAATAATTAGCAGGGTTTAAACTTTTGGATGGTATCATACAGTTTAACATGCTCCTTCATGAAGCAGCAGCAGCACAAATGCTGCATATGATGCAATCGAGTGAAATGGAGAGAAACTGCTTCACATCTCAGATGGTGTCTCTCTCACTTCTCTCCTCTCATCTGTTCCGTTCATCTCAATCTTGCACTCTGTTTTTTTGCATGCGCGCCTCTAAATTTACAAGATGAGACTACATATACATATATGTGTGCGTATATATGTGTGTGTGTGTATATATATATATATACACACACACACACACACACACACACACACACACACATATATATAGGCAGAAAGTCAACAGCCAGCTCTCAAAGCTGATGTGTAAGGATCTGAGTGATATTGACAAGCAACTCATTGTGATGCTAAATGACTGGGTCTAATCATCTCCAAAATGGCAAGTCATGCGGGGTGTTCCTGGGATGTAGTGATAAGTAGCTACCAATGGTGGTCCAAGGTAGGACAACCAGTGAACTGGCAAGAATGTCACTGGTGCCCAAGATGCATTGATGCGTGTGGGGAGTGAAGGCTGGCACGTCTGGGCTGATACTACAGAAGAACTACTGTAACTGTTGATACTGTTAATGATGGCTATGATTTTTGAGTTGCTGAATCCAGGGCTGCTTGGCTGCAGACCAGTCAAGTGGTGTTAATATTATGGCTAGTTCTGTTTATAGGGTGTGTTCCATAATATTATGGACAGATTGCAACCCCACTGTTTATGCAGAAGCTAACCCCATGTACACACACACACACACACACACACACCTTGCTGAACACTATACAAGTCTGTGAGTTTTTCTTTTTTTGTTAAAAACATCTACAGAAAGCACGGCAGTGACCATTTTTCATAAAGATTTAGAATTGACATCAGCTCAATACAGGCAGTGTTTAATGAGGTCACAAATATTGGTACAGAGGCAGTGTTCAGTGAACACACTAAAGTGGCAGTGTTTAATTAGCTATAGCACAGAAACACACAAGCAGACCTGGGCAGTGTTTACTTATTTAAACCATTCTGTAAATCAAAGAGAGAACAACAATACAGAACGTAGTGAAATACAGAACACACACAGCTCGTCTAACCTCTTTTAAACAGAAAAAAGAGGTTTGCTTTTAAATCCTTTCATTATCGTTAATGTGGATAGAGGAACAATGCATATAAGGAGTGAAACACATTCATTCATTCACTAATTGTGCATGAACCAATACAACAAAGGGTGGAGGCCACATTAAGCCACAAAAGCATGCACTCTAAGAGAAGCGCTCCATAGATATGGATTGCCATTAAGTGTGAATGGCCATAATGGTGGATTGATTAGAGCTCAGCTTTCTTACTCAAGAACAGTGAATGATCGGAGAAGCAGCATGAACTCACAAGCGCTGTCCAAACTAGCCAACAACTCCACAAGGACCACGAGTCACATAAAAACCATCCACACAAAAACACATCTGTAACCACCAACCAAACCTATCCATACTGCTTATCCGTCAGGGTCATCGGGAAACTGAAACCAATCCCAGCTGACTTCTAATAGATAATAGCTAATAATAGCTAATATATCCAATCTATTGCAGGGCTAACACACAACCATTCACACTCACATTCACATCTATGGCTAATTTAGAGTAGCCAGTTTACCTAATATGCATGTCTTTGGACTGTGGACTGAGGCAACAGTAATGTGATGAATGTGGAAACTGGAGGACATCCATGCAAGCCGGGAAGAACATGCAAACTCCACACAGAAATGCCCTAGAGACTTGAACCCATGACCTTCTTGCTGCGAGGCAGACGTGCTAACCACTACACCACCGTGCCACCCAGAATTAACACGCTACAATGTTTATATATGTGCAGTTGGACCCAAATGAGCTCAGTCAGCTCAGTCATATTAAAATGACCTTAAGGCACATATTCAACAACTACAATAAATCTTTCTGAGACTACCATGAACCCAAGAGAGGAAGACGAAGGAGATGAAGGTCAGGAATGATCACCCAGGCCTGGGAAAACAAGGAGTTAAATGTTATCCAGGTCAGTGTGTGATGTAACTTCACCACCAACTCTATTTATAATATATACCATATAATCCCAAACTCGATCAAAAGTTTGTATTGATTCTTGCACAGATGCTAGTTTTAGCTGTTTTCACACTCCCTTGAGGAGACACACCGTTGATTTCATTTAACAATCTATTCCAGTCTGCTGAGCTCCTAAATCTAGCTCTTATTTCTGACAATGCTTAATATTGACCACAGTGACTCTTATGTTTGACAAAGTATCCTCCAACATCAAAATAGCTCTAAAGACTGAGGATAAAAACTTAGAGCCTTCAATCTACTGCCACTGTTTTTTTTCTGTTATGCCTTAGGTCGGGTTTTGAGGTGGTGCAGTTGATCCACTGTTAATCCACCCAAGAAGTAACTGTGTTCCAGATTAAGTATAGAATTAAATCTGGTATTTAGGCAAGCTTCTAGTCATAATAACAAATCAGGCATGCTTTTACAAACTGGGGCCTTATTCACACCTGCTCCAGCACCACTACCACCCACAAACCATTGCAGGGACACCCATTTGCCTTGGGCTGGGACTAGTTGTACCTGTTGACCTCTCTCCTGATTGGCCTGATCCTAATGTCATGGTGCCTTGTGTGATTTTATCATCATATCCTTTATAAATACAATTATGTTCACCTCTTGGTTATGACTAATATCTTATTATTATTGCTACTTTATGCAGTCATTTTTAATGGAGATAACAATATGAATGAATAAATATATGAACACAGTGCCCCAAAAGTCTGGATCCATAAACATGTTTCCTTTCAGAACTAACAATAAAGGAGTTGCCGTCAAATTCAATAGAAATCGTCCAGATAATCATCCAACTGTAACGTTACCATCAAACATTTGGTTTCTTGATCTCTCATGAAAAAAAACCCAAACAAACATAAGATTAATTTGACTAGATTTTAAATATTTTTACTTGCTCAGAAGTATTTAGTGTACACAGTACGGTGCAAAATGTTTTAGGCTCATGCAAAGAAATGCTGCAGAGCAAAGATGCGACATATTTACATATAAATGTTAATGTACATA
>JBCNYH010000007.1:5269952-5284923 GCA_039654325.1 Tandanus tandanus
GTGTGTGTGTGTGTGTGTGTGTGTGTGGGAGAGAGAGAGAGAGAGAGAGAGAGAGAGAGAGAGAGAGAGAGAGATAGTTGCCTAAATCTTTGCTATTGACTACATTTTGTACAGAAGGTTTTCAAAAAACCTTGAATGAAATTAAGTTCATTCAAAATCATTTATAACTCCATAGCATCTGGTCCTGTACCAACAGTGTTCAAAAGAACCAGGGCTCTAGCCATGCTGAAGAAACCCACTCTGGATCCATCTGACATCAGCAACTACAGACCGGTGTCACTTTTCTCTTTCCTTTCTAAAATTCTTGAACACACTATTTATAACCAAATGTGGGTTTTTTTTACCTTTTGCAGAACAACCTCCTAGACCCTAATCAATCTGGCTTCAAAGCGGCACATTCCACAGAGACTGCACTTTTGGCTGTCACAGAGAAGCTACACGCTGCAAGATCAGCCAACATGTCATCAGTCCTCATCCTCCTCGACCTTTCAGCAGCATTTGACACGGTCAGCCACAAGACTCTCTTGTCAATCCTCAGGAGTCTAGGAATTTGTGGTTCAGCATTTGTGGTCAATGGCTTGCTTCGTACCTGGAAGGTCGCTTATATCAGGTTACATGGAGGGGATCCACATCTGCTCCACACAGACTCTCCACTGGCATTCCCCAGGGCTCATTACTTGGTCCACTTCTGTTCTCCCTCTATACTTGGTCCCTTGGTGATGTCATATCCTCACATGGGTTCTCATACTGCTGCGATGCAGATGACACTCAACTTGTACTCTCTTCCTTCCTCAGGCACTGATGTTTCTGCCAGGATCTCTGCATGTCTGACAAGTATCTCCTCATGGATGGCAGCTCACCAGCTGAAGCTTAATCCCAGCAAGACCGAATTGCTGTTCATCCATCTGACTTCTCCCCACATCAAGATCTTGTAATCTCCCAACAACTCTGTGATCTCTCCTTCAGTCACTGCACAAAGCCTTGGGATAACTATGGACAATCGCATGTCCTTCTCCTCTCATATTACTAATCTTTCTCGATCATGTTGATTTCTCTTCTTTAACATCTGAAGGATTTGTCCATTTCTTTCCACTAAGGCCACTCAGATACTTGTTCAGTCCCTTTGTCATCTCAAGGCTAGACTACTGCAACTTACTCTTGGCAGGTCTACCATTGAGTGCTATTTGACATCTGCAACTGATCCAGAATGCAGCTGCATTGCTTATTTTCAACTTTTCCAAGTTCTCTCACACCACTCCACTGTTACACTCTCTCCATTGGCTTCCTGTAGCTGCTCGCATTAGATTCAAAACACTAATGCTCGCCTACAAAGCCAAAAATGGACCTGCACCCTCCTACTTCAAAGCACTTAACACAACCCGCACTGCACCACATTCTTTCCGAACCTCTAGCACTACTAGACTGGTTCCTCCTTCTATCAAGGGACAAGGGAAAAAATGCATCTAAACTCTTCTCTGTTCTGACACCAAGGTGGTAAAATGACTTTCCTTTAGATTTCCAGACAGCTGAGTCACTGTGTGTCTTCAAACGACAGCAGAAAATCTACCTTTTTCTGCAGTACTTGGATTAATACTGTCACACACACACACACACACACACAAAAAAAACAAAAAAAACAAAAACAACACACAACTCCCTACTCATGGTACTTTTGACTGATGGTATACTTAGCCTGTATCCTAGTGATAAGATAAGAATATATTCACTGATAGTGACTTTAAAGCACTTCTGCAAGTCGTTCTGGATAAGGGCATCTGCTAAATGCTGTAAATGTAAATCTAAATTATGAAATCCGATCACATAACAGTAGTTGGTCATTTTGTTACACAAATTGCCACGGTAAATTCTTAAAATCATGCACCAAGGTTAGCAGTCGTTTTTTCCCGGAAGTGACATGAACTTGTTGGGCGGGGTTATCCAGCACAAGTAAACAAGCAGATCTATTCAGCGAGCAACATTTTAGGTGATTAAAAAATGTGTTCAAGAAGCAACTATGGCTAGCAATATCGAGGAAATGGGTGTAAATGGTTACCTATTTGTACCAGAAAGGGAGGAGTCTTGTGGAGACATTCTAGTGACTCTGATGACGAGAATGCTGCCAGAGAAGTGCGTGATGGTAAATCCAAAATTGCTTATTCGACCAACATTTTGCCAATTCAGCTTTCCTGTCATTAGTTGGTTTAGTAACACAAAAGAAATATTTTCCACAATTTCTGGTCTTGTTGTTTGTGCAGCTCAGCACTGGCCAATAATGTGTTATGATGCACAGGGTCAGACCACATGTCTTTGAGCATGCCTAATGTCGCAGCACTCGCACGCATTTTGACAAAGGGCGAGGATTGATGTTGCTGGAAGGAACCGCTAATGTCAAATGTGGTCATTTTAAAGAGCTAGTAACACTACTTCACCACAGGTACCCTTTAATACTGTACAGTATATACTATTCCTGTCATACCAGTAATAATAATAATCTCTGCCGCAGAATGTGGTTCTTTCATGTTTCACATTCCCAGGATGGCGGCAGCTTGGTGCCATCAACTCCTATGCTGTGGTATGCTTATGCCCTATCTACTATCACCTGAAGAACGTAAGAGAGTTTGTGTACAATTACGTTTACGGTGCACTTGGTTGTCTAAAGCCCCTTGCTCACTGGGGTGAATGTGCTAGTGAACATCATGCAGGTGTACGTGTTTCAAATGCAAAATTGGGGCAAATTGTTCGCCAAGTTCGCACCGGTTCAACTCGTGCACGCTGGCTGCGCGGAAATTTCAAACATGTTTGAAATTATCGCCAAGCTCTGGCGAAGGAGCCCGTTCGACCTGCTTACTACCCATGTTAAGAATGCCGAAATGTGTCTTTTGTACACCTTTTTCGTGTTTAATTTGCCACGTGCATCTTCCCAATGTGTTGGCAAAGCTCACTTTCGCGCCCATTCGTCCCCTTGCTCGGCTTCTTATGGTGGCGAAGGGGGCATTTCCAACATGCCGCTAGTGCGATGGTGACAAAGGAAACATGATGGTGGTGAATGCAACCGAGTCCCAACGAGCAGTTGATGCGTAGTTAACACGCTAGGGGTGTGAAGAGAGGACGGTGATTTTGCAGAAATTGGCTGCACCAGTGGAAAAAAATCGTGTCAAGATTGCGGATTTTCAATTCGCCCTCATTCGTTGCCTTCGCCGTCATTCACCGTGCACTGTTCGCCCAGTGAGCAAGGGGTTTAAACGAATGCATATTTCCAACCAACCAGAGTACACTACTGGTTTATAGGTTAGTAGGAGACAATAAAAGTGATTTTTGTATTTATTATGAATGTGGTTCTCTTGCCATCATAAGTGCAGAAGGTTACAGGAGAAGCATCAATGTCTAAAGCAATTCAGTATCTTACAACTCTTCTGAGAGAGATTCGCGCATTATTTTTCCTTGTGAACACTAATACCAGTTCTCTAATGCACTCACATTCACCTGTCCAAACGCTGTATATCAATAAACTAAAGCATCGTAGCTTTTATAGCTGAGATAGACAAGATGATCATTCACAAGCACTTCAAATAAAACTATAAATCATGGTATATAAACAATCTGAGGACCTATTTACACTGCAAGTAATGAGGGGCGTCAATCATTTTTATAAGAATAAGAAACATCGGCTCAGTGTCTAGCACATGTGCATTTAATATTGTTGTTGTTGTTGTCTAGGTTACCGAAAGTGCTTTATTTATAGATGAATGCTTATGTAAGTGGCTGGCATGCTGCTGAATAATGAGACCTCTCACTGAGTCCACAGTTTAAATGCATACATACGTGCCTGCACACCTTGCTCCAACACACACACATACAAGAACAGGGGGAAAGTAGAAATAAAAATAATGAGCAAAAGAATAAAAGATGGAGCATGCAAGAAGAAATTCCAGTATTAACATAAAAAAAGCAAATAAAGAGGAAAAAAAGAGGAGTCATACCAGGAAAGAGGGTGAGGGAGAGGAAATAAAAATGTTTCAAAGCAAAGAAAAGCAAATTACTCCAAGTAAAAAAAAATAATAATAATAATATTACAAAAGAGCCAAGTCGCTTAAAGTGCATGACAGCTTTTTAAGTGTGGTGGTGTGAAAAAACAAAGCCGAGTCCCTCGGTGGATAAGCTGCGGCCCACACAGCAACCGGTTGCATATGTAAAGCCCCATGTGCCTCAGGTGAAGATTTCATTAGAATGATTAATGAGCTAGCTGGCTATTAAGGACGTAGAGCAGAACACCGCCCTTCGAAATTATTCAGTCACCAGGATACGAGACTGGCTCGTTTTCACTTGCTTGTTCACTTAAATTAGTTTCCTCCTAACGGGTCAGCCAGAAAAAAAGGCCAGAGAGAAAAAAGAGAGATGGTAACACTTGAAAGAGCTTGGTGTTAATAAATAGTGTTATGCATCATTCCTCTGAATTAAAGGTACTACATGTGATCCTTCCATGTGTAAATGATCTGTGTAATGCTGTTTCCCTGCACGGTGCTGTTTACAAAATCAGAAATAGAAGCACATTGTGTTGGTTTGAATATCTATCCTTATCAACACACACACACACACACACACACACACACACACACACACACACACACACACATACATATATGAATGTATGTATTACAATTATGTAATTATAACAGCAGACACACAAAGATCAGGGTTTTCACATCCTCAGTGGAGTCAACTTGCCAAATCATGTGGTAAAACAGCATTGTTTTGGGAGCTTGAGGAGAGACGCCCTCGCACCACCCTCAAGATGCTGATCGAGAATGAAACAGGCCTCTCTGCCAGCAAGATTAAAGCAGCAATGCTCGACAAGCCACCATGGGCGTAGCACCCGTGGGGGATGTGGGTGTTTTAACACTCACACTTTGCCTGGTCAGAGGGTTCAACACCCACACTTTTTCCGCAGTACTGCACAAATGCCTTGCAACAGTGGCTCAGTTTTCTGGATCCTCTGCTCTGTGCCTGCGCTGCGGCTGCCTCCTCTCCCCCTCCCTACATAATTTTTCTTGAGACATGACAGCGGCATTGAGTGTGACGGCTGATGGTTGGCTGTTCTTCCTTAAGTCCCGCCTCTCTTGCTGTGTTAATTTATCGTTTAATTCATGCTGAGGACGCGCTAACTAGCTAGGTTTATAATTCACATACAAATAGATTTCAACCCAAAAGTGGCTTATTTGAAGCCTAAATATTGTTTTGGTGGACATGCAAGTAATGTAAAGTTGAGCAGTCACAGTCCTCTCAGTCCCATGTCACTCTCAAGCTCGCCACTTATCTTTTTTTTCATATAGTAATATTAAGATGCAGAAAAGAAAAAGGCAGGAGAAGATATTGATTAATGTTTTTATGATATTGCCTTTTAATATTCACTGATGTTTGCTTGTGCTACAGCTGTCATTTTTGTTATGTAGTTGGGCATTAATTGAGGGAGTTTAGTTCTGAGCATCTTCTTTCCTGATGCATCCTGCTTCTTTGGGAGAGGGAGTTGCTGAAGGCATCACTTACAGAGAGAACACAGGAGGGTTCACAGGTGATCAATGAAATAAATTTAACAATGTTACTGTGTGGCATGTACATAGACAAGCTGGGCAGGGTGAAAGGGGGGGGGGGAGTATTGCTGAAGAGCTTGTAGCATGTAAAGAACGCAGAAAGAGCACTTTTGGTTCCTTTAAATGATTTGAAAGATGGTCATATGTTCATTGATCAGTTTTTGTTAAATGTCACATTTATCAAATTTTTTTTGGAATTGTAACCAGCTGTTACCAATCTGTCTTGTATTCTTTGTTGGCAAAGTTGATGAATTAATGTAAATTAGTTTAAATAAAAAAATTATAATATATCTGACATACTGAATTGACAGAAATTTTAACATAAAACATAAAGCCATTAAGAGTCAATTTGTAGCTAATGCCTGAGAACCACATCCCCCACACTTTTGAAAAGCTTGCTACGTCCCTGCAGGCCACAATGGCCGAGATGTACAAATCATGTCACTGGCACCCAAGACGTCTGGTGATGATGATGATGATGATGATGATGATGATGATAATGATCATGTGACTTTCTGTGACTCCAGTTCTGCTTTCACTTCTTTAGTTTATACATTTTTCATTCACGTTGCTATCCACAAAATATTTCAGTTTTTGCCTTTGTTCCAAAAAAGACTGCCTTCCTATTAAACTGTTTTTATGGCTAATGAAAAATGAATATTCCACTAATACTTCCGTTTATGTGCAAAATGCTGTCTAGTGGGTACAACAATGGTCTCTTGGGTACAGCTCACAGAGCAGACAGTCAACAGGAAAAACTCTGTGTATTACAAACTGCCATAAAACCACAAATTGAGATTCATGTTCCAAGCATTGTATACATCTCCAAAAAATGCTCCTAAAGCCTGAATAATAATCAGCACATCCCATGTCTCCCATTTGTAATCCAGTACACATTTTGTCAAATTGTCAAATTCAAAGCTAATAGCACCTCAGGGTCCGCTCGCGATTTGTTTAGTGTTAGTACACAGCCTTGATTCTGTAGAGGAGAAACTAACAAGGTGGCTCAGAGTGAGTATAACACTGTATAACACAGTATAACACTGTTCCAGCCAATCAGCAGCAGAGGTCATTTGTGCTCATGCATAACACAAAAGTACTCTTTCGCTGGTTGGATGTCTGACACACTGAAAGCATAGAGTCATCATTTCAGAGCTTTTGACAATCCTTTAGGGTAATCAGTGCATCATAGTGACTGGGTCGTCACTGCGAAGAACCTCTGAGGCTGAGTAGTGACCAGCTGGTGACCACCCTGGGTCTTTAGAGCAAACATTTCTTGCACCCGCTGTAGCTGACGCTACTGACGCAGAGCCTGGATTCACTGTTTTTATCATGGGCTGTGCTTTTCGCGCAATATCCGAAGCAGGTGTGCAGCAGGGTTTAAGTTGTTGTTGCAGTTACACGGAGCCTATCCTGATTTAGAATTGTGCAAGTGGGTAAGTGGATGCATTGTCTTGTGATTGCTGGCAGCAGTATATGATTTATTTTTTAAATTATCCCACTACTTTGTATTTTTGTTTGGTTTCGAGTTAGGCTAGCTGATGGAGATAATAGAGCCACACCATTCACAATTTGTATTTCATAGTTTGACGGACATCTGGCTATATTTCAGGCTAATAAAAATTTTCATATATACACTACACACATAAAAATACTTTAAAAGGTAAGGGTAAAAGAAACACCACCTAAACATAAATGATACCCATCAGTCCAGAATGGCAACCTAGGGTCAGCATCTGACAGGAAATGATGGCCTATAGGGTCATAAAATAGAAATTTTGATGACCTCTGTCATCGTTTTATGTATATTCATTTCACGACTCAGATTGACAACCTTACATTTTGTGTATGGGGTGTCACTGCCTTGGCAATGCACGTCCATGAATTTATCGAAGCTACTTCGCTTTTCTCTTTCCACTACTTCTACTACTTTTGCCACATCTTTCTTTAATATGACATTAAGCATTACTCAAAACAGGTGAGAGAGAAACAACACTGTGGGACTTTTGATGAAACAGTGAAACGGGGGGATTTTTTCTACAAACAAATTCCTTTAAAAAGCATGTTAGTAATGTCACCCTGTGATATTTTAATGGAAATAACAGACATTTCTGAGTGGATTCTTTGCCCCTTAAAGGCCCCGTCCCTTTCTGAAGTTTCAGGGACTTTCCTTTCAGGGACAGTTCTTGTTGAGGTTGCAGTTTAATAATGGGACAAAAAACAGCCTGAGCAGAAAAATCCTCCCACACTGCCACTAGTTTAACTACCAAATAAGAGTTGGATGTAGCAGAATGTTAAAATTGTGGGCTAATAAATTAAATAAACTTCTGAGTGATTTGAAATGAGAGAGAGAGTGTCAAAAATGACCCAATGGACAAAATTATTTATTTATTTATTTATTTTTTGCCAGCAAGGTGTTCCTTATCGGGAGGTCCGTTGGCGCAGTGATTAGCACGTCCACCTCACAGCAAGAAGTCCCGAGTTCGATTCCCGGGCTCGGGGGGGTTTCTGTGTGGAGTTTGCATGTTCTCCCTGTGCTTGTGTGGGTTTCCTCCAGGTACTTTAGTTTCCTCCCACAGTCCAAAAACATGCACAGTAGGCTAATTGGCTGTTCCAAATCATCCCTAGGTGTGAGTGTGAGTGTAAATAGTTGTGTGTGTGTCGGCCCTGCAATGGCCTGGCGAGCTGTACAGGGTGTACCCCACCCTCACACAGAGTCGGCTGAGATAGGCGCCAGCCTCCCCACAACCCTAATTAGGATAAAATGGCTCAGAAAATGAATGAATGGATGTGTTCCTTATCCTTATTAATCTATAAATCACAGCCCTGCCAAAAACGTTACACACTCAAATATTTTGTTGGAACACCTTTTGCCTTGATTAGAGCATGTAATCACCTTGGCATTGTTTCTCCAATCCTAAGCAACATAACAGTTATTTCCATCCAGATTTGGGTTCATTTTTCACCAGTATCTTGGATTTATGATATTGGGAAAAATTTAACGCCAGCACATCCCGAAGACTTTCAATAGGGTTAAGGTCAGGACCCTGTGGTGCCAGTTCATGTGTGAAAATGATTCCTCATGCTCCCTGAATCACTCTTACATGATGTAAGACCCAAAATTATATCCATGTCATCAGGGAAGAAAAAGTCCTTTGATGGGAGAACCTGCTCATTCAGTACATTCAGGTTATCAGCTGACTTAAATGTTTGGGCACATAATGTTGCTGAGCCTTGACCTGACCAGCTGAAGCAACCTGCAAATCATAACACTGCCCCCACATGCTTGTATGGTAGGCACTAGGCATGATGGGTGCATCATTCATACAATGATGCACCCATCAATCTGAAACAGGGTAAATCTTGACTCATTAGACCACATGGCCATTTTCTGTTGCTCTAGAGTCTGATCTTTATGCTCTCTGGCAAACTGAATCCTTTTCTTCAGATAAGCCTCACTTAAAAGTGGTTTCTTCAGGCTACACAGCTGTTTCGTTCCACCCTTTGAGTTCTCTTCGTATTGTGTGTGTAGGGAAAAGCTCTTGCTTTTCCTTTTAACCAGAGCCCTGAGCTCTACATTTGACTTTTTACAATCAGATTTCACCAACTGTTTAAGTGAGCTCCAGCAAGACCATTCAAGATTTTTTTAAACCACATTGAAGATGATGTTTCACGCCTGTTGGTCCAGGTTTTGATAACATGTTGGAAAATTCTTAACCCAATTTTAGTAGTTTCAGTAATCTCCCAAGTCATTTTCTTTGCTTGATGCAGGCCAGTAATTTAACCCTTCTGAAACAGAGTTATGTCTTTTCCATGACCACAGGATGTCTTCCGATATGGTTGTTTAAGAAATGAGAAGCTACTCACTGCATCAGTAAGGGTTGAATAACTTTTTTGCCAGCTGAAACATGTCAATCACTGCAGTAACTATCTAAATATAGGGGTTTTTGGCCGGGCAGTGTATATAGACATTATTTGTAACCCATCACCACAAAATGAGCCTCATGGCACCATGTTTTGAATTATGCATATATTAAAATAAAGGACACTTTCAGACTTAGCATTGTTAAAAATCTGAGAAGATTTACATTTAGCAGACACCCTTCTCCAGAGTGACTTACATTTTTATCTTTTTTTACACAACTGAGCAGTTGAGGGTTAAGGGCCTTGCTCAAGGGCACAACAGTAACAGCTTGATGATAATGTGACTTGAACCCCCAACCTTGTTGATCAGTAACCCAGAACCTTAATCACTAAGCCATAACTGCCTGAAGATATGACAAAAAAAAAGTTATCTGAAGCTTGATAGATTTATTCACAATTGTAAAAGGTTCCAAATTTTTTTTTTTTTTTTTTTTTTTTTTTCTTTTTGCATTAAGACTCATTTTATGGTGATGGGTAACTTACGTAACAAGTTAATATATCTTTGAGTAAAATATGATATTGTCTAGTATAACAACTTACAAATATGACCTTGAAGGTCAAATAAATGTTCACTATTCATAAAATTCAATTTACGTATCAACGTTTACAGCTGAATTTCACCAAACTTGGTGTTCTGTTCAGATACTAACAACTTACACATGTTTGCTAAGTTCTGTGGATTGGCTCCACCAAGTTTAACACATGAGTCTTTATTTTAATATAATTACCTGTAGATTTAAATTATCCAATATAACTATGCTTTCCATTCTGTGATGACACGCCCCATATTGAACTCACTGTTTACATTACTTTCAGGTTACTTCCTCCTTCACTGCTCACAAAAATCCCAGGTATACAGTATATCTTCGTTTCTGTAATCTTGTGCTTTGTTTCTGTGCACTTGTTATATTTGAACCTGCTATCCTTCGGCAGCAGTGGTGATGTGAAATTTGTTCTGGTTCCCGAATCATTGTACACGCAACACCTTTGATGATGCAGAAAGCCACTGGTATCATGCAGTACAGTGTGGGTTGGTTATAAGTGCATGTAAAAGCCTCTCTGCTGCCAGAATAAACTTTCCTGCTGTTTAAAATGTAGCTGATGTGAAATCGACTAAACAAACTGCAGGTAGTGCTTTTTGTATAATTTGCCATTTGCTCTTGAACACTCACACAATCTACCATTCAAATCACATAAGATATACACACACTTTCTTATAGTTACAGTCCAAAAATGTCATGCACACATGCACATACTGCCATGCACTCACTCTCACACACACACACACACACACACACACACACACACACACACACACACACACACACATACAAACCAGTACCTCTTGTCAGCAGGGGTTTCTTGACTGGGCGGTACCTCCTGTAGGTCCGGTAGATTGGCAAAATCATCCTGCTCAGCTAATCCAATCGTCAGAGAGAGAACCACCATCTTCCCTTCCCTTCACCCCAGCCAAACATGAGAGAATAGGGAAGACAGTAGGAGATTTTTTTTGGAGAGAAACAGGAAATGTAAAAGTAAGAACAGCACATAGAAAAAGGAGCAGCATGATAGCCAGGAGGGGAAAAAAACAGCATGGCCATGATCCCTAAAGGCCGACCGTGCACCCAGCTCCAAAAGTAACAGCACAGTGCCTGTTTCTTTTATTAGTCAAAATAACACAAATCTATGACAGTCCCAATATTTTTGAAGGTCCCTCAATAAAGATATCAAGCTCTAACTGGATATTACATCCCATCCTTCAGTGGTCTTTAATGTGATGTTTAGATCAATCAAAAAGATGTGAGTTTCACTGACTTCCTTCACAAACAGCCCCAATGCACATGCACACACTCAGCTTTATTTAATCTCTGACTCCTAGGAATCACCTACCCTCTGCTTTATCACCCCTTCCATCTCTTTATTGCTCGCTCCTTCTCTCTATCACTTCCATCCATCTCCTTCCCCATCCCTGAAGAGTGCGGATTTAATTGTGCCTCATTAAAAGATCTGGACTAATTGTTTCTATTTGAGAGTCAGGCCAGACCAAGGTGCCTAGGGTGCATCACTGATTTCTGGGCCATCATATTTTCAATTCTCCTTCCCCCTTCTTATTTTCTCTTTCTTTCGGTTCATAATCATCCACTATGTAAAATTTAGGTGAGTCTATAAGTAAAAATGGTGCTCTTATGTGATAATCAGAAAGAATTTGCAGCTGCGCAGATGAACACATTCCAACTAGCTGCAGCTACACAGATGACCACTTTCTAACTGGCTTATCCCGTGAACTGCATGCTGCGCTTTCTTTGAACTGACCAATCCTGTGGTGCCTTACCACAAACACTGTCTACGTATTTAAGTCCAGGATCCTGGAATAAATGGTAAACTCTGAGCAAGTGAGGGGAATCTATTCTTTGTTTGCATGCATTGCACGCATCGTCTTTTTCTTTTAAGATGGTTGCAATCAACGAAACCCTACATTGTGGACCTTTAGGGAGTGATCACACTAGAGGGGCAATAGAAAAGCGACTGATGCGAATAGATATTTTTTGCAATCTTTTTTTGCGAATTTTTAAATTTGATTCAAGATATTTTGTGACTCCACATGCAAGCGAATATTCTGTGGCTTCAATACGTATATCGTGCGAAAGTCACGAGAAAGTCGCGCAACAATTAGCAACTGATCTGCGAGTAATTTGCAATTGGTTTGCGGATGTTTGGCGGAAAAAAGCGAATCTCCTGTCGCAAATCATTCGCGTCTTGTTCGCTTTTTGTTCTCAAACCCTTTGCTTTTTATTCACGCGTTATAAGCGAGACCAAAATGCAAATAAAATATGAATGATGACAAAATACACGGGATATGGCGAATGCCAGCAAGTGTCAAACTTTTCTCAAACTTTTCACATGGAAGTCTCCAACTTGTCGCTTTTCCTTGCGAACAAAATACGAATCATTTGCAAGCAAAACGACAACTTTGTGACCTTCTTACTACATCTGCGGACTCTTTGAGAAGAGTTTGAGACTACTCTGCATCAAAACCTCATTTTACGACATTTGTGGAAATTTCAAACATGTTTGAAATTTTTGGCGATGAGTCCACGAACCAGGCGACCAAAATGCGATGCCTCGAATGTCGCGAGACAAATTTGGGAACATTTTGAGAGTGAAAAGAGACAACCGCGAATTGCCATTCGCATCAGCAGCTTTTCTATTCCCCTTAGTTTTATTCCATTTCTCCTTCGGAGTTCACGATCTTCAACAATCCCTGCAGTCTCACCATTTTCAACAGCATTTCCCCCACTTTTTCTTCTCTTCATATCTCTAGCTGTGCCTTGTGTGCTCTTTCTCTACTTTCTCATTGTAAGCCCACACACCTCCCAAACGTTTAAGCTCTCCATATGACATTTATCCCTCTCTCTCTCTCTCTCTCTCTCTCTCTCTCTCTTTCTAAATTGCATTCTGTCTTTCCGAAAAAAACATCTGTCTTTTTTCATGTCTTGCTCATGCTCTCCTGGGGATCCCGCTATTCTGACTCTCACTGCCTATTTTTACCTTCCATATCATAATGCCCTTAAAAAATCACAATATTCTGTGGGATAAACCAGGAACACTTCATACAAGCACACAAAAACACCTGCATGCAGACACACACACACACACACACAAACAAAACAGGGCTGGGAGGTTTTCGTTAGACCTGTGCGCCGTCATTTATAGATATAAGCACAAGACCGGACAAGACCCTCGCATGACGTGCCTTTAACGACTAAAATCCGCCATTCCGATGGGTGTCAAATGCTGGGTTTTAACGGCCGGTCTTGTGTGTATAATCCATGCCGCCAGACCTTTAAATATCTTTGTGCATTTAAGCAGGTTGTTAATCTCACTAACAGAAGAGCCTCGGGAGTTTCAACAACAACACTATCAACTTCTGTGACTGGTGCATGAAAATTTCAATAACTTCAAAGCATGTAGGTTTCTTCCAAATGTATTTAAATCTATGAATGTGGTTATATATCTACATTACACAGTCATTCTTAAATTGCCCCTAACAGTCAGAACCTAATACGAAGCCATTTACTACAGCCTAACTATTGATGCTATATCTAACGTTATCTTTTGTAATATGCTGTCTGCTGAAACTATACACGGTTATATTACTTATAGCATTTTAGCTAGAGCACAGATAACAAAAATATATTTCTACAGCTGTCATTTATATCAGGAAACTTAAGGCACCTGGTCTGTCCCTGCTCTAAGCCTTGAAGCTGTTGTTAAAAAAATTTAACAAATCTGAGGTTAATTTTAAATATGTATATGCATTCCTACATCATATATGTGTGTGTGTGTGTGCGTGTGTGTGTGTGTGTGTGTGTGTGTGTGTGTGTGTGTGTGTGTGTGCGTGTGGCTATTTGATATAAGGTTGTCATTAAAGACAAATCACAGTTACTGTCTTAATAAATGGCATGATTAAATAAATGCATTACAGGATTTGTTTTCACATTATTTAGAGTTTGAACAATTTTGTGTATGCAGCCAAATTATATATCCTTTTCATGCTTTTAACTTTAGCCACTAATAGTCAGCCATGTTTTTTCCTAGCCGGTTAAGCAGCTAGCCAGCCACTCCACGAAGCAGCCAGCCCATTTCATTGCAGCTGGCTGGCTCCCAGGTCTAGTTTTCGTCTTGGTACAGATAGACAGACTGTTCTAATAGGCTGTTAACAATGCCAGCACTTCACGCTGATTACAAAGCAAGAACCCTCAATAATCCTCGTTTGTTTCGTTCTCGCTCTGTCTCTGTCTCTCGCTGTGTCAGTTTCCAAAACAGGTTGTGATTGCGAGTCTCCTCCTTGTTTGGACAGCTACGCTTGACTGTGGAGAGGAAAGAATTGCAAAATAAATGAGCTGCTCTCTTTCCAACAGGCTGCGCTTGAAATGCCACCTACACGTAATGCACATGATCAATCTTCTGTATGGGACAATTGTTGTCAAATATGTACTGTCAGTCATGATCTATTAATAGACAAATCACCAGTAATAGATGTCACTATTTAACACTTAGTTCCTTACATTCAGCATTACTTAAAATGTGGTCCTAATATTCAAACCTATTTAAATATGCGTGAATTTTTAAACAGATATCAACTTGAATTGTAAGCTCCTGGTGGTCCTCTCTCTCTCTCTCTCTCTCTCTCTCTCTCTCCCTCAATCCCTGCAGTTACTATCTATTGTGGGTGTAATGAGGCTCCAGACAGAAGATCAATGTGTCGAGCTTAACATGAGTCTGCAGCCAGGAGTTTAACCCCTACATCTGATCTGTCACACAATGTTTTATACACACACACACACACACACACACACACACACACACACACACACACACACACACCCCCACACCACATGCACCCCCTCCCACGCACACATATCTCCTTTACCACAGATTGTATTTCCTCCCCATCT
>JBCNYH010000007.1:5297237-5312237 GCA_039654325.1 Tandanus tandanus
TGTGTGTGCTCACTTTGGATGGGTTAAATGCAGAGGCAATAATTTCCCTTGCGGGATTAATACAGTATATCAAAAATCTAAAAGAATGAATGACATAATTGCAGGACTGGGAGCCACAGTGGTCTAACCCACAAAAACTGAAAAATGCTATAAGGTCATATTTTGACATCTGTGGATAAGGTTTATGCGTGCATGTTCCTTATGACCTTGAATCATATCATGAGCATTATCCCTGATTTTCTTATACTGCAAATACTTTCATGTCATTTTTCTTAAAATCAGCTTTCCGTTGGTTAGACCACTCTTGTTCTCAGCCCTTCAACTGTCACATCTGTTAATACACTGGTGACACAGTGGTTAGCACATCCGCCTCACAGCAAGAAAGTCCTGGGTTCGGGTCCCAGGCTCAGGTGTTTAAGTGTGGAGTCTGCATGTTCTCCTTGTGCTTGTGTGGGTTTTCTCTGGGTTCTCCGGTTTCCTCCCACAGGCCAATAATGTCCCACTGCTTCAAGTTAGCATCACAAACTGTGTCTGACTTTTTGATTTCAGCATTACTTACTCAGAATAATGATTTTTTTTAAATTCCATTTTCCAGCACCATTTACATGTATTATATACTAATAATACTTCTATATTAATGAATCAGATTTTACAATTGCAAAGATGTTAGAAATGATGCATCCCAAATTTCACCTTAAATTATATTTCATACACACTTTACACACATCAAGACCATTTGAATCGGTGTGCCAGTATGAATCAGTGAATCTCATGGCTACTGTACTGCTGCGTCAGGCAACATCTTGAGATGAATCTGATGAATGTTATTTTCTTACAGATGTTTACTTAACAGATGTCTAATTATGTAGCAACACAGGCCAGAATGAATAAAGATTCATAAATAGTGAATAAACCTTTAACAAGCATCTAATTAGAGCCTTATTAAGCATTTAACAGGCTCTTAATGAATCCCTCATGCCCATACTGTGATGCTTTAAAGGAAACTAAACATTAAAGAATAAACATTTTTTCCACAGCTTTCAGATCGATAGTATGTATAAATTAGGCTATAAATCTCAGTCTAAAGAGGCGTGCACACAGGAAACAATGAGCAACAAGCAACCATGTGAAGTCAATGAAAGTCAGCGAAATGAGCGATGAGAGGCGAAAAGTTCTCAAGCGATGCAAAGTGGGCGGGTACTGAGAAAAACTGAGCTGAACTTTCGGGCAACACAATTTAAGCAACAATCAATCAGCGCATAAACATTTTGGTGATTGACAGATGCCACCAAAGACCAAAACATTTTCTGTAGGGAACATCCTTTGCTTTACGAAGGCACACAGAAATTTTACAAGGATAATAAACGGAAATGCAATTCTTGGGTTCACGTTTCCAAAACGGTTGGCATTTCCCGTGAGCAATACATATATATATTTTACTCTTTCTGATTTATGACACGCAAGAGTCTCCAGTCTATACATATGCTAAATACCGCTTAAGTAGATATAAATATTAGATATATATATATATATATTAGCTAGAATACTGCTCACAAAGCTACACTTCCTGTCGGTAACTAGATGTTCATGGATCACAGTTTCACTCTGAAACATTTGGAAATGAGAAACATGCGAGAAGGTTACCTAGGCAACCAGAGTTGGCAACTAGCACTTCGCTAATTGATTCACTTGTCCTGTGAATCAATTCACTTGTCGCTCATCGTTTCCTGTGTGTACGCCCCTTCAGATCTTTGGAACGTCTTCTTCTCACGTGTGTATCATCATATAGCCTTTAATGCTAGAGTCGTATATTTACGAATTTGTACCACTTCATCCTGGTAACAGTGGTGGTGGACCCTAAAACTTGGAGAAAATCCACATGGACACAGGAACACTCTGTACCTGAGCTCAGGACAGCTGAAGACTCTGGATCTGGACAGTATTTTTATCCACTGCTCTAGCCCACCATATATACAGTCATGTGAAAAAATAAATACATCCTATGGAAACTGTTGATTACCCTCTTTGATACAGTGCCTGCAGATTAAACTGATACACTCCAACAACAAATGAAACATAGAATTTATATTTTGTAGTCATGTTCATAATTTAAACAAACAATAGAAAAAGTAATTACACCCTTACATTTAACACTCTCTTGTGTCCGTAAAACCTGAATCAGGTGTTTCAGATTAGGTGCCATTGATTAGAACCTCCTGCAGGTGGATGGGCTATGGGAAGATGAAGAAGCCTTTATATGTCACACATGCATTACAGCAGAATGAATGTTTTTCTTTTGCATATCCCAGCATGTTAGAAAGTCAGTAAAAGTTGGCACAGGGTCAACCATGATACAGTTTTTAACCATTGGGCCACCACGGCCCTTTTTGTTCCTTGGCAGCTTGGTGGAGGAAATGTTATGGTTTGTGGTTGCTGCACTGCCTCAGGGAAAGGTCAGCTTGCAGTCATTGATTCAACTATGAATACGGCACCATATTAAAGAGTACTTAAAGTACCACTGGTTCAACTTTCAACAGGATATTGATCTTAACCGCACTAGCAAAAGAAATGACTCAAAAACAAGAAATTGAGTTATGGATTGACTTGGATAAAGCACATATATGAGCTCACTGAAATGTAGTGGGAGGATCTGAAAGGGAAGCACATGCTACAAAACCCATAAGCATTTTACTACTGAAGGAAGAGTAATCAAAAATTTGACATCAGAGACCGGTTGAATTCCTTTTTACTGCCAAAAGGAAAAAATTATCTTATGAGGCTGTCTCCACAGAAGAATATTACATCAATGGATATTTTTGTTGGAGTACATCCCCTTTATCCATAGACACTGTTTTAAAGAGGGTAAAACATTGGCTTGTTCCAACATATTGGGAAAAAAATTCCCTGGGATGCAATAATTTTTTCACATAACTGTATAGAAATGCAGTTAGTATGTCCATCTCACAGCAAGAAGGTCCTGAGTTCGAGTCCTGGGCTTGAGTGTTTCTGTGTGTTTCTGTGCTCCCTGTGCTTGTGTGTGGGCTTCTTCAGGGTATTCTGGTTTTCTCCCACAGTCCAAAAACATGCACATTAGGCTAACTGGCTGTTCCAAACCGCCCCTAGGTATGGATGTGATTGAGAATGGTTGTGAGTGTTGGCCCTGAAATGGTCTGGCAAGCCTTTCAGGGTGTACCCCACCTTCGAGACAGGCTCCAGCCTCCCAGTGACCTTAACAGGATTAAGCGGATGGGCAAGTGAATGTATAGAAATGTGTGTTTAAATTTTTTACAGACTGAATTTGATAAGAATGCATTTTTTTCTATAGTACAGGGAAACACTTTATTATTATTTTCTCTGATAATCACACGTACACTCTCGATGCAGTGGCAAGAGATCAAGCTAAGAAAATAAAAACAACAACAATAATATTCTAACATTAATTCTCATAAATAAAAGATCCCTTACTTGTTGTATACGGACTTAACAATAGTCTCCACAGATTTTCAGCTCTAGAATGCTGTAACAGCCTCATGGCCACCAAGCAGCAAGCCAATCAAGTGCTGCGCTGTGTAGGACTAATGACAGTCAGGTGAAAGTGCAGAAAGGCTAAATGGCGCTCCTCTAAAGCAAGAATAATATAATAAGTAGGCCATTATAAGAGCTGACGCTGCTGGCAGGCTTACCGCATGGGATTCGTATAGTTGTAATCACACGGTTTTGTTACATTATAACCTGATATTGAGCTGTGTGTGTGTGTGTGTGTGTGTGTGTGTGTGTGTGTGTGTGTGTGTGTGTGTGTGTGTGGTGAAACAGTGAGTCAGTGTGAATGCGTCTTCTATTATTAGTGTGCGGCGCAGCCCGAATCGTCCGTTTAACACGGACCCTCACACAGGCATGTTCCCCATAAAACCTTTTCCAATACACACTCCATTTTTATCTTCCTTTCTCTCTCTCTACCTCTCTTTCTCTCTCACACACACACATACTTACACGCACATACACAGCCCTATTTAACACCAGGGGTGAGCCACCACCCAAACACCCCCCCCCCCTCCTTTGCCCTTTCGCACTCTGTTTCGTTTCTTTCTTGTTGATTAAATGAAAGCTACAAAGTCCATCCATGCACTCACCATTTTTCCTCCTCACCCTTCACCTCCCTCTGTTAAACTACACTTTTCTGAATTCCATTTACCCATCCCGATGCGCTCCTTCTCCCCACCTCCTTTCCCAGCAGCTTTACTCCGTCTCGCTTTCTTTTTCCACTCACTTGCTGGTCTTCAGATCCTCGGACTGTGCGCGCCCCTGCGCCATCTGCCACCTGCTGGCTTTACTGGCTCCCATCATCATGCTCTTCACGCTGTCGCTGCGTGAAGGACCCCCGCCGTCCCCCCCTCGGCCACCAAGAGACCCCTTCTGCCCCCCAGGGACTGAGCCACTGGGGATGAGGTTGGTGGAGGGGCGAGGAGGGGTGACGAGAGAGATTGAAGCATTTAGAGAAAAGAGTAAAACAGAGAAAGAAAAAGGAGATATCGGGAAAAGTTACAGTAAATGAAAGTGCATGACGGAAGGAAAAATGTACGCTGTCTACACTGTGGTTGAGGGTGTGCAAACAGGTGGCTGATGTGAAGCGGTGCAGTAGGTGGCACGAGTAGGAGTAGAGTGGGCAGGAGATAGCTGGTCAGATTTGAGCACACAGTCCTAAAGTATCTAATGATTCCATGCAGAGTGTGCTGAAAGCCTGGCAACACCAGCACCGTAAGGGTCTGGTATGAATTACTACTGGCCTCATACTGGAGTTTTACCTGCTGCTCATTTCAGGGTGTCTCTCGCCTGTATAGGAGCCTCTGCCTGATTGCGCTGGGCTTCTACCTCACTGTAACCTCAGTACATTACTCTTCTAGTGGGTTTTATCCAGAACAGCAGCTCTCTGGGGATGTGAGAGCTCTCTGTTATGGCAAAGGTGCCAGAATAATGGCAAGGAAAATGAATATTGGCTTGGGCTGCTCTGCTAATGAAGCTTAGGCTGGCGAGGGCACAGATCTGCTAGTTAGTCAATGCCATTAGGAAAATTGTTAGACAGCACAGGCTGGACACTAGAGGGCCTTACTCCAAAAAAAAAAGATGCCGATGCATGTAATCCTCCTGCTAATGCAACGCAATGTGGCGTGTAGTCATCTTAGGTGAATGGCATTCAATGACAACTAAAATGATGGAAAACCTAGCATTACGGCGCCCCCTGGTGATGCTGAAGATGTGCTTCTGTTGAAACACCCCACAGCCAGCTTTTGTTTCATGAAGTGAGTTTCCAAGAAAACATTTATTACACATGAAAAATAACTTTACATTAAACATATCCGCAAATGGTTATCAGTCATACAACCATCATCAGGCACTGTGTCATAAAGTGCACAGAAATGACGCAACATCTCTTCACAAACAGCAGCAACACTATAACAGCAATTCCACTGACGAGGTTATGAAAAAAAAAAAAAATGAGAGCGGCAGCTGCAGAGCAGAGCAAAACCAGCTTAAAGCAATCCTTTTACTTTCACTTGTCCGGGCTCAGAAAAAAATGGGGGGAAGAAAGAAAAGGAAAACAGCACCAGTCACCAGGGTGATCATAAGAGCGTTAACTTTATAGACTCCTTATGTAAGCAAACGGAATTGCAGCCCACAGAGTGCGTCAGGAGCTTAAGGAACTATAATACAAGATAAATAAAGAGACATACAAACCTGACGCTGAATGATATCACAAAACCGGATGAGTAATAGTGACTTCTAAAGATACATTTCCTCACAAACAAACAAATTCTAAAAAAAAACTAATTCACTGCCGTAGCGGTGCACTATGAAGGATTTAGAGGAATCTATTAACAGAAATGGGGCAGCACGGTGGCTCTGTGTGGAGTTTGCAGGTTCTCCCCACACGTGCGTGGGCTTCCTCTGGGTACACCAGTTTCCTGCCACATTCCAGACACGCACATTAGGCAAATTCGATATTCTCAATTGCCCCTAGAGCCCTGCGATGGCCTGGCGAGCTGTCCAGGGTGTACCTCACCCTCGCCCAGAGTCGGCTGAGATGGGCGCCAGCCTCCCCGCGACCCTAATTAGGAATAAGCGGTTCAGAAAATGAATGAATGAATGAATGAATTGCCCCTAGATGTGAGTGTGAATGTTTATGTGTGTGTGTGTGTGTGTGTGTGTGTGTGTGTGTGTGTGTGTTGGCCCTGCGATGGATTAGCTGAGCAACTGAGGGTTAAGGGCCCAACAGTAGCAGCTTGGTGGTACTGAGCTTGGTGGTCTTCCCCGGAGCCGACATGTTGTGTTGCTACAGTAGCCCAGAACAGACAAACGTCTAGCGCACGCCTTCTGCATTTCCTGTTTTACAGCTTGCAGCGTAAATCCAGAAAGAAGCATTAGAAGAAAGATGGACAATAAGAACGACGGTGAATCTGTAATTATTGGTGCTGGATAACAAGTCTGAGAACTCAAATTTAAAAAAACTGGGGATCATATTTATTATTAAGCACAAGTAAAACCAAGGGAGTGTGATCGCGAGTATTGGAAGGATACCACAGACACCTAATGGCCAGGCATGGACAGTAACATTTACTTGAGTAATAATTATCTCATAAACTTTACTACAAGTATCTGTACTTTCTACTCCTTTTGTTTTCAAACCAGTCATCACTTTAGTTGTAAAGCATTTGAGGACTATTAATATTTTGATTAGTAGCATTGCATACTGAATTCTTACGTGGGAAAACACCAGCATACTGGGAGGAAAACACCAACAATGTTCTGCTTTTCAATAATGAAGGAAATGCTATCGAATAGTCATTTCTTTTGGTTTACGAATGGAATGAAGCGGTGGTATGCATTGACGTGCAGAGAAAGAGAGAGAGAGAGAGAGAGAGAGAGAAAGAGAAAGAGAGAGATAGAAGCTTTTTTACAAACAGCCGGCAGAAATGTCCTTCATAGAGGTATTTCTCCCTTTTATAAGCAGGGCACATTTCAAACCCTGTTCCTGTTTACTTTTGCTGGAGTAAAGAAAATGAAATGGTACTTCTACTTTTACTAGATAATTTTTACACATTTATCTGTACTTCTTGAGTAAAGAATGCATGTAATTTCAATACCTCTGCTGGTTGCCACTGTATGTTCTAATCCACACTTGGAAATGGACAGGTAAGTGTTTAACCCCAAAAGTTAATGTTGTGTGTCTTCTCATTTCTTCACACTGCTTCTGTCCCTCTCCATCCAATAACTATTGAACTTGATCAATGTCTTCAAACAAGAAAAAGTTTGGGAAAAGAGTAACACCCAATACGAGGATCTTATAAGGACATACACACAATATTGTTGGGGGAAAAAAATATATATATATCATAAGAGGACATTGGGTCTCAAGAGGTTAAGGGGCATTCAGTTGGGAATCCTACACAGTGATCTTTTAGAGAGCACTAAACCCGAGTCTCTAAAACCGAGCACATGGGAAGATCTCCAATGTAATCGCGTCTTTTTCTCTTTATTCAGTGTACAAAAAATAAATAAATAAAACCTAACAGTCGTGTTTAAGACTGCAGTAAACAGACTGGCACAAGGAACTGGCAGTGCTGGTTTTGCTCAAATCTGCAGCTCTCACACTGTAGTCCTGATTCTCCCCACACCATTTTAATCCAACCAGCTCCACGTCTTCCTGGGCCTTTTTAAAAAATACCTGGGATGCTATGTCCCAAAATGGTCCAATTAATAGAAGGGCATGTTAAACTGGAGAGACAGTTCTCCCACATCAGTCACGTTTTTCGTTTATTTCCATTCCTGACAGCTCTGTCCCTCTGAATCCTCTCTGGGATGTTCCTCTAAAAAGCTACTGAGTAGGTTTTGATGGACAGGTGCTATTGAAGTGTGCTCTGTAAGACTAAACTAAAAGCTCCCACTGGTGAAGTCGGCTATTTAGGAAGTGAAGGGAAACTGGACTGAATTAAGCAGGTGTGGGTTCACTTCCTCCTCATCAAAAAGCAGGAGAGGAGGTGTGGGAGGGGAGTGATCAACGATTGTGTTTATAACTTATAAGCAACAAACTCTGAGGGGGCAGGAACCAGGAACTAGTTAGCTAGGACAAAACCACAAAACACAAAGCATGAGGGTCAACAAGAAAATGGGAAATAGGAACAGTTACTAACACGATACAAGCAAAACAGGTATTTACATCCACACCCACACACACACACACACACACACACACACACACACACACACACACACACACTAGACAAAGGTGAGGGAACGAGGCCAGGGGAGCGGCCATGGCAGAGCCAGAGCAGGAGAGGAGGAGCCGTGACACACCATTACCACATCACGACTTTAGTGCAACGGTCAACCCTCAGCGGGACGGATTAAGGGAAGGAGGGGAGGGGAAAGGAAAGCATAACAGAAATGAACAGACAACGTGCTAGTAAGGTAGGTCCGTCAATATAAACGCATACATTAGAGGGTTGTCCGTCTCCATGGTAACACCCCATGGGGGGAAGAGGGGTCAGAAGCTAGAGATTACGGGCCAGGGAAGCATGGCAGGGCTGTAGGGAGCATGGGGCAGTTCCACACAACTCCTCTCCTGTCATCGTCTCAGCAAATCAAGATGATGCAGCACTAACCTGCAGGCTTTACAGGGGCACTCGACTGCACTGAATTACAGCGCAATGTGTTTTAAGATGGCGGATGGAGAGGAGTCTAAACAATGTGGCATTATGGCAAAAAAATAATAATAATAATAATTCCAAAATAAGCATGAAGATCAGAGTTCAGAGCTTGAACAAGCGAGTAGAGGTCCGCTGATCATGCAGAATGCAGCGCGGCATTTGTTCACTATTCACGCGGCGTGCATTACAAATGTCTCTCTAGCTGGAGAGTTCGTCAAGTAAGAATCTGAACGAAGCAAAACACGTTTGGTTTCAATAAGGCGTAATATTGGCCCCGTTTACATGTGGCAAAGATGCAAAAAAATGGATATGCAGGCAATTTTGCCAGACATGAAGCATATCCCTAGATAGCACACGCCAATGACATCACAACGACTCTGTTTGCTAAGTGAGAAAACATTTTCACGTGATTGGTTTTTTTTTCCTTCTGCTTTTTTTAGCTACCCTTGAGCATAATGTGTTGTAAGATAGCACCCCTTCTTAAAAAGAGCAAGCAGATTAAATAAATCATCACCATGTAATAAACGGATTCAGCTCCCTTCACACCATATTCCTCTAGTGATTAATCGACATCACCTATTTCTGAGGCGTCGTTGAGTTGCGTGGCACAAAAGGACAAACTGAACAAATATTCCTCTAAAGGTATGAAAAGAAGAAGATTAAGTCGAGGTATTAACAGAGACCTGAAGAGACGTCGCGCCAACATCTTCGCAATTAGCAAACAAACTGCGTCGAGACGTAATCTGCGCGCATTGTGCCGATGTCGGCTGGATGCGTGTGTGCTATCTGGGTCACAGTAGATGCATTTCCACATTGCTTTTAAACACATGCACATTGGCGAGGGCGGATTTCACAGATTTTTTTCTTTTCCCGTGGCATTATGCAAACAAGTACTCACCAAGGGCACATCAACATCGCCAGTTCCCCAGGTGAGACCTCTTCCTCAGTAAAAGTACATCATTTGGCTGGACTGCATTTACACCAAACTGAAATCTAAACACAGCACGAGGTGCTCAGGCTGCTTCATCGCATCCTGTATTAGCATTTACAGCTCATTCGAAAAAATAAATAAATAAATAAAGAGAGGGAAAAATCACACTGTGCATACAGATTGCCAGCTGTAAATGGGGTCATAGCCTTTTGGGAAACTGTTGCTTTTCCTTAGCATTTACCATAAAGCACCATTTAGTCTATTATGGAATGAAATGGTGAGCTATGCAATGGAATTCTATTCAATTTTACACAATAACCCAAATAAAGAAAATGTAACGTAAGGTGTATACATAAAATTCAATAAAGGTCATGGGTCAAAAAGCTTGCCTCCTCATCTGCACTCTACAGCCTTGCCTGGTGGCAGGGGTTATAAAAGGTTGGGTAGTCAGGGTGGGGTCTGTTGGGTAAGGGTTGGGTCTCTTACCAGCCTGGACAGAGACTCACTTGAGCGTGAGGCGAGGGTCTCCATAAGGGGCATAGGGAGAAATGTTTAGTACAAACTCCTTGGGCGGGTAGGAGCTCCACCGCTGCTGCTCTGAATTGCTGTCATTGTTATTCCAAAAGTCTCTGTCTAGATCACTAAAGGCCAGAAAGAGACACACATCCATGAGACACAGCATATCCATTCCTCACTCATCCTTCTAATCCACCCGTCCATCAATTAGCTGTAAAATGCTGAGCTGTAGCCAGGACTCCACGAAACCCCTGTAGACCTTCCACATCAGAGGAGGGGGGTTTAAAGAGGTGTCAATCAGAAGTCAGTTATAGAGTCACTGGAGAAAAAAACCCACAGTGTGTTCTGGCAAAACAGTGCAGCTTTAAAAGGGACAGAACAAAATACATTTCTCTGTAAGTTGATATAAAATCAAGAAAAAAGTTAGAATTATACATCTACGTTATATGGATTTCAGTGTTTACGTGCAGACTTTAATGCAAAAGCAGAGAATAATGATACAACACTGACATCATTCCACGTAATGTACTGCGCTGCGTTGAGAGGAGAGAAATGAGAGTTACCAAAGCAGAGGAACGGAGAACGTACAAACGTTATGGAGTGACACTCACGGAGATTTACGTTCTGCACATTCAGAGCTGGATTGCACGTTAACATGAAAATATGAGGGAAGAAAAAACACTCAGGAGGGTTAGCTTACTGGAGCAACATCAGAGATCCATAGAGATCAAACTCATAAAGACAACCAGCAGTTTTTTCTCCGTCAACAGAAATAAACAAATTAAAGCGATTAAGAAAAACTGCTTTAAAATGTAACTTCAAGTGCAGCAGAGAAAAGGACAAAATAGACAATTTGCACATCAGCATCACCTGAAAACAGATAAATGTGGACAGGCTAGTATTAGTATTAGTATTAGTACTGGTATTGGTATTAGAATTCTGACAGCACAGCTGCATTACAGAGGCAAGTGAACTGCATTCTACACGAGTCACGAGCTCAGAGACCAAATGAGCTCTGCAGGAGCGTGAAAAAAAAAAATTAAGCAGCGATTGCCTTCACCAACTCGCACCAATAACAACAGCTGCGCACCAACACGATGCATCCACCCCACTTAACTCTCACTTACAGGCAGCACTTATAACTGCCAAGCACCTCTTTCACACACACACACACACACACACACACACACACACACACACACACACACACACACACACACACACAAACAAAAGCAGAATCATCTATTGAGATTCATTTACTGCGTGCCGCTCCCCGTAGCTCTTATTCTGTCTTCGCACACACTTAAGCATTGGAGATGCTATCAGTCAAGGAAGCGGAATTCTGCATAATAGAAATGAATTTTTAGGCTGACGTGTTTTTCAACCTAAGCAGATCAGATCATAATGATGCCACGCAGCAGATGAAATGTGACATTTCAATGTAACAAAAAAAATAAATAAATAAGGATTGTAAGGAAAAAGGCATACAGAATTGGAAGGGAATAAAGGAACAGAAGGAAGTAGGAAAAGTAGGAACGTTTCATAGTGTTGGTCACATGACATAACTGCCTTGGCATTAGACTTACCGGGTCATGTGATCTCATCCCACCACAGCATAGGTAGGTGGGAGAGAGGTTGAGAAAGAGCCAGACAGAGAGAGAGAGAGAGAGAGAGAGAGAGAGAGAGAGAGAGATGAAGAGAGAGGTTAATTTAGCGAGAGCGTGTGTGAGATGATCTCCACCTACTTGATGGCTTTCTTCTCTCCTCGGCCTCGTGCAGAGTCTGGAGTACCTGCTGCCTCGACCCCTGGTTTATTTCTCTTCCCCTAGACAGAGAGAGGGAGGGAGGTAGGAAGAGAGAGAGAGAGAGACAGAGATAATGAGATAAAGCCTCCTAATTAAACCTAGAAACATAACTTTGAAGTGCATCCGCCAGGTCTTGTATGTAACCCATTATCCTCTTCACTGTGCTCCTCCTGCAGCCTTCCCCTGCAGCCCCCTCCTCTCTCTCCCTCTCACTTCTGATTGCCGACATCACACTACATCTTCAGCGGTAATTACTGCACACACATATTTACCCAGAAATACCCAGTTTAACTCCAGCACCTCTATCCCCTCTCGGCTGTGTCACTGAGCGGTGCCCTCAGCAGCAAGAAAAACAACACCTCGCCTCATTTCAGCATTCCAAAATCCAATCTTACATCTCCTACTCTCCATGTCTCTGTATTTTGTAAAGGAAAAAAACCCCCACACATAATACTCCAATATTCCAGATACACACTGCTTCTCAGAAACAGCACTGAACATTCACCAATTAAAACAGAATGCATACACAACTAAATTTTGCATATTATGTATTCTGGAGGGCGACACGGTGGCGTAGTGGCTAGCACTTCCGACTCATAGCAAGGTCCTGGGTTCGAATCCCTGGCTCGGGCGTTTCTGTGTGTAGTTTGCATGTTCTCCTTACGCTTGCATGGGTTTCCTCCAGGTACTCTGGTTTCCTCCCACAGTCCAAAGACATGCACTGTAGGCTAATTGGCTGTTCCAAATTGCTCCTAGCTGTGGATGTGAGTGTCAATGATTGTGTGCGATGGTCTGGCAGGGCTGATCAGGGTGTACCATGCCTTCGCCCGATGTCAACTGACATAGGCTCCAGCGATCTTAGTTAGAGTAAGAAGTTTGGCAAATAAGTCAGTAAATGTATTCTGGAGACATCCTTTCAATGTATTACTTATGATGGCTGTTGCACAGCTGAAGACGGGTGCAAATGCTGATAAATGTTGGCTCTATTTAAGCACAGAAAAGCACAATCCAGAATCATAGTCGACTAACAGGCAGAGCTCAGATGATCAGGCAAACAGACTATCAGAGGAAAAAAAACAAGCAAACATCAAAACACTGAGAGCAATCACAGAAAACAAGGGCTTGTTATATACTGAAAACAAAACCCAGGAGCAATACTTCACACTGAGCATGTGCAAACAGAGTGGAAAGGGAGTCAGGTGTGTAAAGAATTTAACAGTCAGGTGATGGGAGTGTCAAAAGTCAGGTGACTGAGATGCATGCTGGGACGCGTACTGTGAATTGTGTGTGTGTGCTGTGAGGAAACTGACAGATTTGTTCATTTTGCTGAAGTTTATTCCATCTCCTTGTACATAAACCCACTTAGCACTCAGCCATCTTCCCATTATGTCTTCAAAAAATGAGATAGACACAGTAAGGACTCGTAAAGTGAAGTAGGAATGCGGTACAAACCAATAAGGACGTGGTATGGTCTCCATGGACTGGAGAAGGTGGTCGAACTTTGCATGTGTTTGCATGTGGGGACGTGGTTAAAACAGGACACAGTGAGAACTTAACTAGAACATAGTAACAAAGGCAGTGACGTACTAATGACGTAAATGAAACCTTGTGGCATTGTACAAGCGTGGCACTAACTTGTTGAATGTTGATGTGGACATAAGAAAACTTGCACAATGAATGAATAAGTGCAGCACATGGTGCAGTATATATAAGGACTAGAAGTTTACAGTGAGATGTGCTGTGATCTGATTGGTTGTAGTAAGAACATAGTGAGAACACACTGGTCTTGGTGGACTTGATTATGATATTGGTTATATTGTGTATGATGGAAATTCCAGTAACCCTATTTGCCTATTATTATTATTATTATTATTATTATTATTATTATTATTATTCATTCATCATTAATTTTTTGAACTGCGTAATCCTAATTAGGGTCGTGGAGAGGCTGGCCCCCATCTCAGCCGACTCTGGGCGAAGGCGGGGGAAAAACCCTGAACAGCTCACCAGACTATCGCAGGGACAAAACACATACAGCCATTCACGCCCACTCTCACACCTAGAGGAAATATGGAACAGCCAATTAGCCAATATGCTTTTGGACTGTGGGAGAAAACCGGAGTACCCAGAGGAAACCCACGCAAGCACAGGGAGAACATGCAATGAGGCCAGGAATCGAACCCAGGCCTTCTTGCTGTGAGGCAGATGTGCTTACCACTGCGCCACCATGCTGCCCTATTATTATTATTATTATTATTATTATTATTATTATTATTATTATTATTCATTCATACTCCAATTAGGGTTGCAGGAAGGCTAAAGTTGAAAAATCTTGAAACAGTCCTTTAAGTATGATGTAAGTATTTTGGCCCACGGTGCATTGCAACTGGTGTGTGGAAAAGTATATGGTCTGAAGGTGGTACTTTATATTTGTATAGAGCATCATGGCAAAACATGTCACACTACATGCAAGAAGTCTTGCCCTGTACCCTGCATGGTGTCCACTGCTTAGTAATCAGCAGACGGTGTGAGATCTCATGCATGGCCTTTGGGACGGCAGCTTTCTGGCTCATCACAGCACTCTCTGTCCGTTTCCCTGAACCAGTCCAGAGCTAAAAGACAGCAGGCTTTGAGTATATGAATGGCTTGGCTGGCTTTGCTTTACTGTGGCCGAGAGCATCTCCCAGCAAGGGACAGGCTATGGTTACGCTTGTACAAACAAAAGCTCTGTGATTGGTGGAGCTGGGATGCTGCGGGGATCTCCGACAGCAAGGGCACAAGCGCTGAATCAGCTTGAGTGGGAATGTATGTATGGGCATGAATGCATGTGAGTGTGTAGAGCCACGAGAATACTTGGGTCTATAAATAGCTTCAATTCACTTTATATGTCAGTCAGGACCAGCACTGTGCCTGCACTTAATGCCCGCATGTATGCATTTTACTTACAAGATTGGAGGGGTGCGTGCCTGGGCTGAAGATGTGACAGAGAGGACAGAGGAGGCCAGTGTATATCTATACTGTAGCAGAGGTAATACTATAAACTAGT
>JBCNYH010000007.1:5317237-5322813 GCA_039654325.1 Tandanus tandanus
AAGAAAGGACAACCAGCGAACTGGCGAGAGTGTCATGGATGGCCAAAGATCATTGATGTGCGTGGGAAGCACAGGCTAGTACGTCTGGTCTGATCCCACAGAAGAGCTACTGTCACACAACCTGCTGAATCTGTTAATGCTGGTTATGATAACAAGGAGTCAGAGCACACAATGTATTGCAGCTTGATATATGGCTAATCACTGTATGCAGAAAGCATTCATCTAAATTGTGTTGCTCGAAAAAGGTCAACTGCCTGCTCTAAATTGCTTACTGGTGTGAAAGTGAGTGTGAGTGGCTGTCTTTCTGTGATACCCCACATTAGACTGGTGGCCTGTCCAGGGTGTACCCTGCCTTGCACCCAAAGTCAGCTGGGATTGGCTCCAGCTCACCTGTGACTGATTATGGATTGGCGGTATACATAAAGGATGGATGAATGAATGCTTTTTTATTTTAACACTGATGAAAGGGTCAAGCCAAATAACCAGACTTTGAATTTGAACTTGAGACAGAGAGGAGTGGACATAACATTTATTTATGTATCATTTATTTAGACCATCAGTGTTGAGAACATGAGATAACAAAAGAGACTGATTATGATGTCATCATATGGTTACAACCTCTGGAACGCTTTGGGTTTAAGAGCTGTGTGATAGCAACAGTAATCTGAAGCATCATCCTTGAACCTGCAGGTATTAAATCAACATCAGAGGTGCTTACTCTTGAAGTAATCATGGTTGTGGTTCCCAGGGGGTGGAGTCTTAATCTACCGACCCTGATCCAGGCCCTACTTTTAAGCCACACAATTCCCACAATCCCTTCTGCCACATTAGAGCATTTATTTGATTACCTGCTGTGGCTTCACACAACCTGGTGTAATGTAAACCATGCAAATGTTTATTCAAAAGTTGGTAGGAGGTTCTGCTCATGTTCACACTGGTAATGATTCATCTGTCCAGAGAATATTATCCCAAAAAGCTTGGTCTTTGCCTATATGGTCATTGGCAAACAATACAGTATAGATAATGGTGTAGCCATCATCAAAACGAGCAGACAGCTTTGGCTATTAACTAGGTGAAGTCTTGTTTCTTGAGTTGTGTGGTTAGCTTGCTGTGTAGTATATCTGCAACACGACCCCATGGATCCTAAAGTAGCGTCTAGTCAGTTTTGCAAAGAGCATTCATTGGTATCATTAAAAGACCAACAGACGTGCTGTACACTTTAGGTATTGGGTATTAATATAATTTTTGAACAATGATCCATCCATCTTCTCTGCTTATCTGAGGTCGGGTCATGGAGGCAACAGGTCTAGGAGGGAAACTTAGGCATCCCTCTCCCCAGTGATACTCTCCAGCTCCTCCCAAAGCATTGCCAGGCCAGACAGGATATATAATTCCTCTAGCGAGTTCTGGATCTACCCTGGGGCGTCCTCCCAGTTGGACATGCCCAAAACACCTCTAAAAGGAAGCAGTCGTTCTAATCAGATGCCCGAACCACCTTAACTGACTGCTTTCGTGCAGAGCAGCAGCGACTCTGCTGATTAATGATGTCTTCACAACATCACAAATTTTCACGTTGGTGTACACAAAGGCATAAGTTCATTGGCATCACTTTGAACACTGCCTTTCACCATCGTCATCAAGATCTCATATGAGCACTTTTCTCTTATCTCTTTTGAGCTGCTTTGGGGTACCAAGCTTGTGTACCATATTTGAGTCGTGATCCCACACAAGAATTTCCTGAAAGGTTTGAGTGTTAGCTTTGGAGTCGCACAACACCTTTCTAAAAAAGTAAAATTTAACCCAAGCACTCACAACACGATGATCCACAGAACAACCCTCTTCATTTGTCACAATAGTCTGGCCCAGATACAAGGATTTCTTTACATTCTCAATGGCCACATTATCACCACTGAATAAGGTGGGCAGTTTTGCCAGCTCCTCATCTTTACTTGTGTCCTTGTTTTAGTAAATTATATTGTTAAGTCAAATCAGGACGGCATGGTGGTATAGTGTTTAGCATGTCCGCCTCACAGCCAGAAGGTCCTTGGTTTGAGTCCCAGGCCCAGCGAGGGTGTTTCTGTGTGGAGTTTGCATGTTCTCGCCATGTTTGTGTGGGTTTCCTCTGGGTACTCGGGTTTCCTCTCACAGTCCAAAGACATGCACATTAGGCTTATTGGCTGTTCTAAATTGCCCCTAAGTGTGACTGAAAGTGTGAATGGTTTTGTTTGTGTATGTGTGTGTGTGTGTGTGTGTGTGTGTGTGTGTGTGTTTGTGTTGGTCCTGATATGAACTGGCAAGGTGTTCAGGGTGTACTTCTCCTTAATCCATAGTCAGATGAGATAGGCTCCAGCCTCCCTGTGACCCTAGCAGGATAAAGTAGTATGGCAAATAAATGAAATGAATGAATGAATAAATAAGCCAAATTTACAACGCACTGCCATATCATCAGCATACAAGGTCCAAGTTTTCAGTACCTCCACACCATTCATCCTACCATCTCGGAGTTGCTCCCTGTTAGTACGCATGTTGAAAACAAATGGGATACTTCAACCTTCAGGAGTTGGCAAATTGTATTCTTGCTTTAATGTTCTTTTTGAACAGTAAAGACTTTTTTCTGGCATGCCTCCCATGCAGGTTAAATTTGTGCAATCTCTGTCTGATTGTAGATGTGTGCACTTTCACAGCAACAGTTGCATGAGTTATCTGCAGATCCTATGATAAAATGTTGGTGCTCTTGGAGACTTCCTTGTGCATCATGGCACTTGTACTTGATTTTCCATACAGTGGAATGGTTTATTTCAAATAATTACAATATCTTTTGAGATCCTTTGCTAGACTCACGTGTCTACAGACTTTTTTGGCGAAGGTCTTAGATAGCACTTCAGATCTTGGCATGATGGCACTACAAACTTCAATATCAGACCCTATATGTCAAGTTTAAATAAGATATGTTCCACTGAAGTGGGACCTAATCTACAGTGATGACACTGATAAACTTACAGTGATAACTGTAAGCGTGTAATTTTTTTCATTATTTAAATTATAAAAATAATTAGTGTAAATTTCATGCATTATTTGTATATCATCAAAGTATATCATCTTTAATCTGCAGGCATCGTATCAAAGAGGGTGAAATTTCAAATATGTTGAAAAGTGTCCATGGTTTTGTGACTGTGATAGTATATAAAAGTTTTACCTCAGTCTTTAATATAGTAGATTCTGTAATAATCTATAAATGAGTGAGTAAATGTTAACTGAAGCCACAGCCTGTTTCGGCAGCTCTCCCAACTCAATAAATTTCCCAGAACACTTGCACCACTCTCAGTCACATGACTGTTACATGCTCAACACACCTGGCTCCCATTCCATTGATTACCTGCTCTACATAACGACTGGCTGTTTCTCAATGCCAACATCGCCAGGGGTGTCCGAGGTGTCCAAGGCTTGTGATATAAGAGCAGCGCAGCTCCTTTAAGGGCTGAATCAACTTCAGCCCTGGAGGAAATAAATAACTAGCTGATTTACATATTCAATTGTATGACCTGTCATGTTAGCATAATTATCCGTGCAACAAGTTCATCTTCCGTGCTGCTGTTGGTGTTTGGTGTTGTTTTGTTTGATGGAAGTTTGTTTGCCTACCCTAGTTAGATTGTGTGTTTTTTTATTATTCTGTGCGAGTCTGAGTGGTGGTGTATGGGCCTCCATTTTTGGCTTTCAGTTTCATTATTGCCCAAGCTATACATAACAGCCAATCATCATCAAGTCAGCGACAGGGTGCATACATATGACAATCATCAAATTCATGTTCCATGCCTATGCGGCTCTGTGCAGAAGCTCTGCTATTAATAAATACTATTCAATATCTGTGGCATACATATAAAAAGCCAGTGAAGGGGAGAAGGTTGCAGAAGATTGTTGTTATGAACAACAGCAGCTGTGTTTGACAGAAGACAAGAAACAAAACATAAATTTAAATAACAATAACATAATTTACACAATTATGATGGTTGGTGTGAAATGCATTCTGGGATACTAGGTGGTCTCAAGTCCACAGAAGTCACCATCCCATGCATCCCTGATAAAATGGGAGGAGCAAGAACACATCCAGGAATTCTGACTGTACTTGGTAAGATGTGAACTTTAAACTGGAAGAGCACTTGGACTGGGTGGCACGGTGGTGTTGTGGTTATCACGTCTGCCTCACAGCAAAAAGGTCCTGCATTCGAGTCCTGGGCTTGGGTGTTTCTGTGTGGAGTTTGAATGTTCTCCCCTTGCTTGTGGGGGTTTACTCCGGATACTCTGGTTTCCTCCCACAGTCCAAAGACACGCACATTAGGCTAATCGGCTGTTCCAAATTGCCTGTAGGTGTGGATGTGGGGGTGAATGGTTGTGTGCGTTGACAGGTCTGGCGAGCTGTTCAGGGTGTTCCCCACCTTTGCCCAGTGTTAGCTGAAATAAGCTCTAGCCTCTCCACGACCCGAATTGGATTGAGTGATGAGCAAATGAGTGAGTGAGTGCGTGAGAGTACCTGGGCTGTGACTGATGATGTTTCTCAAGTTCACAAGAATAAAAGCACAGAAAATATTACAAATTGAGAAACAGCCTCAGTGTTGTTTCATTGTTAGGTGTTGTGTTTATTCCTGTGTTGCATTTTAGTTTTAGGTTTTCTTAGTTCGGTTTTATTTAATTTTCTATATTTTCTTTATCTTGTTATTTATTAAAGTTTTCTGCTTATAATATATATAAAGTATAAAGTATATAAAATATGTATCTGCTTATAAAGGTATTTCTGCTAATGTGTCCTGCCTCAACTCCACACTTGTGACAACCTGGAGCTAGGTAAGTTCAAGCATCAACTTCCTGCCACATGATTGGCTGATCCAGACTTTAAACCAAACTGAGCATGAATTTCACCTCCTGAAGATGAGACTCAGAACGTGGCCCTCAGTGGTTTTGACTGTGTTATGGTTGGTTTGTTAGGGCCAGAATAGGTAAAGTACCTTAGACACTGCTGATCTACTGGGATATTCAAACACAACTGTTTCTAGAGTTTGGAGTGAGAATGAAGAAAAAAAAAAAAAAAAGTGGGTGAAAACTTTGTTGAGGACTGAGGTCAGAGGAGAATACCCAGACTGATTTAAGCTGACAAACTCTTTACAACCACGCTGAGCAGAAAAGTATCTCAAAACACACAGGCCATTCAACCTTGAGCCTGTGGTTTGAGGTTCTTTTGCTCATTATGACGGTAAAAATTGGTTATTTAAGTTACTGTAGCCTTCCTACCAGTTCGACCCAGTCTGGGTCAGACCCAGCTCTCCTCCAAATAAATATTTGCATCAAAAAGGCATTATTGCCTTTCTTATGTAGAACTTTGGTCTAGAAATATAATATTAATTTAGGCACCACCTAAAAGTACAGCTTCCCATAAGATGTAACACACACAAAGAAACTTGTTTCTTAATTATGTGCTTATGTTTTCCTGAAAAATCAGTTTTATTTCTCCTCTCCCTCTCTCTCTCTCTCTCTCTCTTTCTCTCTCTCTCTCCCTCTCCCTCTCCCTCTCTCCCTCTTCCCCT
>JBCNYH010000007.1:5392053-5410626 GCA_039654325.1 Tandanus tandanus
GAAAAGCAAATTTGTTCGGCACAACACTGCAACCAGACTGCCATTCGGCTTGCTATGATGCTGGACAGGACAGGTTTTAAAAAAAAAAAGGAAAAAAAATAATAATAATAATTTAATCCATGGCAGCGTTCACGACTGCACACAAGCGCATTCACACCCGCATATTAGCTAAAATATATAAACTAGAAGTCCTCATAGAGAAGTGGAGTGCTGTGAGGGGCAGTTAATACAAGTCTATGTAGTCCGCTTGTACGCGTTTTGTGTATCTCTCCAGACCCGTTTATTCCTGCATGGAAGGTGGTGGCAACGATTGCGAGAACTCTGAAAACTGTCGCGTATGCACTACCACATAAATCAAGTCGCCCATGGAATTCTGGGAGGGCTGCCATGCCCAACCAAAGTGGCTGTCTCAACAGCTCAACCTTCCTATAATCGTGCCGCACATGCGCTACCACATAAATCGAGGCAGGCGGGAAAACACAATTAGTGTTGCTGTTCCGCTCGCTGCACTCACTTCACAGCAAATATCAGCAAAACTGCAAAAATGTGGACCCACTTAATATGCGTTGAGGTGGTTTAGACCCCAACATGAGCATATTAACGAGTATTTCTACTGTATTCAGTACGTACTAAAGTCCTGTAAGTACCTACCACCCAACTAACTGGTCCCTGTAGCATGTTCTGAGTATTATAGCGAGATGTAAGCACACTTTGACTCCACCACCATCTTAAATGTCCGTTCACCTTAATGATTATAGCATTAATTAATTTAGATAGCTTTAGCTTGTAGCTCACAAAAACAAATTAATTTAGTCTCCTGATACTAGAAGATGGCACCCTAATGGGTTTGCTTCTTTTTCTATTATTCAAAGACTTTAGTTGAATTATGGAATAGCACAGTGTAGCATACTAGTGTACCTTTCCATACTACCGATAGAGTAGATCATTCAGGCACTGTTCGACTACTGTGAAATGCCTTTATTTCATCTCACTGATATTGTTCCTTTTTATGGGCTTTTGGTAGGTGCCCTTATCCAGACCAACTTACATTTTTATCTAATTAATGCAACTGAGCAGTTGAGGATTAAGGGCCTTGCTCAAGGGCACAACAGTGGTGGTACCAGGGCTTGAACCCCAACCTTCTGATCAGTAAACCAGAGTCTTACCACTGAGCCACCATGCTTGCATGGGTTTCCTTTGGGTACTCCAGTTTCTTCCTGCAGTCCAAAGACTTGCAGATTAGATCAAATGGCTACACTAAATTGCCCATTGGTGTGAATGTGAGTGTGAATGGTTGGCTGAGTCTGTGTTAGCCCTGCAATGGATCAGTGAGCTGTTCAGGGGTACCCCACCTCTTTCCTGAAGCCAACTAGGATTGGCTGGATTGTTTCCAGCTTCTCCCAGGACCATGACTGATAAGCAATACGGATGATAAAAGAATGAAATCATACACCTGATAACACTTTTATATTTTGATAACTTTTAGCTTTTCCACCAAGTGTTCCTTCATCCATGTGAGTAATTTATTACTGACTCACAGGAAGTCACGGAGTGTGTGTATACACGCATGTTATAAGTCTGGCAGTCTTAAACAGTGAACAGTGGCATTTTTTTTTTTGACAATGTCACATAATAAAATAACAAAAATGAAGTTCTTTTGTAGAGCTGTCTCTCTGTTGCTGTTAATCAGCATATGGCCATTAGCACTTTAATTAATGTGGCGTAAAGGTCATTTCTCTCTCTCTCTCTCTCTCTCTCTCTCTCTCTCTCTCTCTCTTTCGGTCACGTACTTTCAGTTGCAATCTCACTCGGTTTGCTTGAATTGCACCATCCCAATATTGTTCATCACTGGATTCGCAACCTCCCCTCGTTCCTCTCTTTGCACTGTTTCCATCGCTCGGCAGTGCAGCCAGGATGACGGCGGATGTGAATGGAACAGATCACCACTCCCTCCCACAGCAATGTGCAGAGGAAAGCCAAAGAGATAATGAGTGGAGATTGCATTAACCCTAATAGTATTGAAGGGTGATTTGTCAAGCAGGAAAACCTGAAGATGTACATGTGTCATCTGCCCACGCTGCCCCGAGCCAGAAACATGATCACATTTGAGACGCTTTGAAAGATGGGTCCCAAGAAAATGGCATTAATGCCGTGCAGAACATTTTCAGTTCTTAGACGTTTGGCTTTACTAACCATTACAACAGCTGTATCCTGTAGTTACAACAAGGTCAAAGAAATAATTGAAAAAGGGCCCAAACCACCCAAGCCATAAACCGTTCTATCCCTTAGTGTCCAATAGGTGATACTGCCCCACAAAGGCACAGACCAGCAAACTGAAGGACGGTTTTCACCCTCAAGCAGTCTGTATCTTGTGTAGTGCAGTACTGAACACCTAAAAAGCACCATAAACAGTGCCGGACTCTTGTGTGACATAGCTCCACTTTGCCCATTATACTGAACATGATAGTAAGAAGGTCCTGGGACTGAGCCCTCTGCCTGGTATTTCTGTATTGAGTTTGCATGCTCTCCCCGTGCTTGCAAGGGTTTCCTCTGGGTACTCCGGTTTGCTCCAAAGACATGCACATTGGGCTAACTGGCTATTCCAAATTGCCCCTAAGTGTGAGTGTAAACGATTGTGTGTGTGTGTGTGTGTGTGTGTGTGTGTGTGTGTGTGTGTGTGTTGACCCTGCGATGGTTGGGTGAACTGTTCAGGGTGATGCTAATAAAGGAAAAAGCGATTTGAAATATGAAATGACATGACATTGTTTACTAATGATGCTGCGTCTCAGTATAACACCGCACGTTATTGATTGGGTTTTTTGTGGTTTAAATTAAATCAGGTCCCCCAGTGCAGCTAACTGGGTTATCAAAGGCCGGCCATGTCTCTCACTGTCTATGGTGAGAGGCATGTAAAAGAGCCATTGCTAATTTTCAGCATGAGTAGGCTGCCTAGCTGTCAGCGTGTTTCTGTCCTGCGATGGCCTGGTGAGCTGTCCAGGGTGTACTCTGCCCTCGCCCAGAGTCGGCTGAGATAGGCGCCAGCCTCCCCGCGACCCTAATTAGGATTAAGCGTTTCAGAAAATGAATGAATGAATTAATTAAATCAGGTACTTTGCTTATTTTGTACTTCATGTATGTGTTGTGTCCCGTGTTGGTATTACCTGTACTGGGAAATGAGAAAGAATCCCAATAAATGGCCAATAAAGCTATCTTGGCTCTTGGTTAATATATTTGGTAAATACTTTTTGTCTCGGTTGTAAAGTTTTTTAAGACCATCATGAAGCCAAACCTTATTACATTCTTTTAGAAAATTGCAGAAACGTTATTTTGTCTTTTGACCTGAGTCACACACATGACACTGACATCACCCGGAGCTTATAGTTATTGCTGAGACCGAGCCAGGATCCTGCCAGAAATGGCTCAATTTTTATGGCATACTATTAAATCAGACAGCTTTCCAGAGCAAAAAAAATAGCTGTGATTACAGGGAGTTAGAAGGAATAATTGGTCCGAGGAGTCTGTCTTTGCAGTGCCCATGTCATCCCAGCTAAGTATCTTTCTATCTACTGATCATATCAAACATAAGTCATAATGTTGTGGCATAAGTTGTGCTTTTATAGAGATATTCACACATCGTGATCATTATCTGATCTTCACATTTCACTAGCAATATCTGACTGCTTACTCTGCTTTTGTTAATTGCTAGAAGAGGTAGAAAGGGTGTACCTAATTTATATACATAGTTTCTGAATGTTGGTAAACTTTCAGGGAAAACTGACTAGATATTGATATCTGGTTTTTGTTGGTTTTTTTTATGTTGTTGTTGTTGGTGGTGTTGTTGTTGTTGTTGTCTCCTGAGGTTATATGTTTAAGGTTGGTGAGAACATTACAAAAGTTATTTACACACTCACTCATTTGCCGAACCGCCTAATCTTATTAGGGTTGCAGGGAGGCTGGAGCCTATCTCAGCCGACACTGGGCGTAGGCGAGGTACACCCTGAACAGCCAGACCATCAGAGGAAACACAGCTCACATTCATGTTCATGATTTGTACACTGATTTGTACAAATCATGAACATGAACGTGAGCTGTGTTTACTCTGATGGTCTGGCTGTTCAGGGTGTACCTCTCACATTTTGCCACTCACATTTTACAACACGCCATATGACTAGGTTTTTTTTTTTTTTCGTTCTCAGTAACGAAAATGTCACAAGAACCCTTGAGATCAGTTTTATCTATCAAAGAGATCAGAGAGACGTCGTTAAGCAGTTTTATCATCATTAATGATTTTGGCAATGGCAATGACTGTCTGATTATTGATTCTATTAAAAAAAGCAGCCTATTTATTTTTTAAAACATAAAACAAATACATGTGAGGGGCAGTGGTGGCCCGGTGGAAGGTTGCTGGATTACTGATCCCAAAGTCGGGGGTTCAAGCCCCACTACCAACAGGATGTCGCTGCTGACCATGTCTCTCACTGTCTGTGATGAGAGGCGTGTAACAGAACCATTGCTGACTTTCGTAAAGAGGAGGCTACATAGCCGTCAGCGTGTTTCTGCCCTGCGATGGCCTGGTGAGCTGTCCAGGGTGTACTCTGCCCTCGCCCAGAGTCGGCTGGGATGGGCGCCATCCTCCCCGTGACCCTAATTAGGATTAAGCAGTTCAGAAAATGAATGAATGAATGAAATACATGTGAACTAGTTCGTTTCTGGGACTATGAGTTATTTTTTTTTAATTATTATTTTTAATGTGAATGTGAACTAGTTTGTTTTCATCTGTATGAACGGAATTTTACAGTAGTGGCATAGCATCATGGATTTTAATGCTGATACACAGTGGCTCCAACCAAGTGGTCTCCACAGGGTATGGAAAGCAAATGGAGTGATAGACTTCCTTGTTCGAGATCCGTTTTACTTCTTCTTTGTGACCTAAACATCTTGAACTTAGATTCATCTATTTAAAGCACTTTCTTCCCCCAATGTCTACGTTCTACTGCCCATCTTTGTCTTTTCCTTTTACTGTCCAGTCTTAGATATGGCTTTTTCTTTGCCACTCCAGGAGTCGCTTCTTTACTGTTGAAGTTTTTTGGAGACTTTGGGTACTATTTGATGAGGCTTCTAATTGAGGACCTGTAAGATGTCTGTTTATTAAACTAGAGACTCTGCTGTACTTGTCCTTTTAATCAGTTCCTTACTGGGGCCTCAGACTTCTCTTTCTATCCTGGTTAGAGCCAGTTTGCGCTGTTCTGTGAAGGGAGTAGTATAAACCGTTGTATGAGATCTTCAGTTTCTTGGCAGTTTGCCGTATGGAACAGCCTTCATTTCTCAGAACAAAAATAGATTTTACTGGTCATTTTGCGTCTATAATCTATTAGTACTTTTTGCTTTCTGGTCCCCTTTGGCTTTCCACATCCTCATTATTGTGCTCACCTGCGTCTTGTTGCCTGCAGTACTAGTCTGTCTATTTAAGCCCAGCATTTCCCCACCGGTATTGTGCCAGAGTTTTCTCCTGTGCCTTTCTGCTGTTTGTAAAGCTGTTGCCTAGTAGTTTTTGACCTTGCCTGTTGCTTCAACATTCTTGCTAGTCTCTGTGATTTTTGGGTACCTCTGCCTCATACTCTGTTTTTGACTTCTTGGATATCTCTGACCGCTGCCTGTTTTTGACCACAAGTTTGCCTGCCGTTTTGAATTGTTTGCTTTCTGTTAAACTTTGTGCTCTCCACCACGTCTGTCTGTGTGTGGGTCCTTCTCCCCCTGTAAAACCCTAACAATAATCAAACCCACAAATGCTGATTCTAAAGATATTCAACAAGCCTAAAGAAGGGCAATTTTATTACTACTTTATTCAGCACAATATTTTTCATCTGTGCTTTCCTAATGATAAATTAGCCACCTCTAATAGTCAGGCACAACAGTAACAGTATCCAGACTGTCTTTCTGATCAATTTTATATAGAGATGGATAGATAGATCTGTGAAACTGCTGGTGGCATTATGTAGGGTGACAGCTCAATCATAACTCACACTACTCATATTGTCCTTCTTTTAACTAAATAAGAAAAAACAATTATGCCAGAAGTAATTAAAATAAACGAAGACATCCAATGACAGTTCAATTGAAAGGTTTTAATGAAAATGCTTTGCTTAAAGCCAACATAATCCCGGTTTTGGCCTAAGAGACTGCATGATGTTGAACATGGAACATTTACTCTCCCACGTTTTCTACACGACCCTTCAATGTCAAATAAAAGGCTGTCACCATATGTGGGTCTGGAATCCTATTTGCTCCTGAAACTGTGACATTTTAAGGCCCATGTCCTAGTTTCTCTCACCATACACTCACACACACACACATACACACAGTACCTCCAGTGGCCACCGCTAAATCCAACCAGACTTCGCCTGCCATAAACACATTACTAAAGATTTATGAGCACCTGGAGACCCCCTCCTCTGTTACACTTCCCTTGTCTTTGCACTCCTCCTTGTTTCTTTTCATCACACTCTTTTTGATCTGCATCTCTCTTTTAGTGTCCCTTTGCCCTTTTCCTCACTGCTCATTGAATTAAAGTGTCTGGCTAAAGAGCGGTTTATTACTGCATGAGATAACGTCCTCTGGAAAGCTCAGAGGTGACTGCTCGACTTGCACCCTCATCCCAGAGATAGAATATCGAATGGAGCGCAGCTCTGGCTCAGTAGTCTGGCTCTGGACTTCATAAAACATACGGCAACAGACAGTTTTATAGTCATTCATCATAAGATTACTACTTTCTGTTCTGCCCATGGGTCAGAAGGGCAATCTGCATACATATATTAAACATGAATGATGTGTGCACCTCTCAGTGCACATATATTACTCAATTACCAAAGATCTGCATCATATAATGTAATCAGAAGTTTACAGACACTCATTAGCATCATTATGGATATGAATGGGATGGCAATAAATATGAGGATTTGAGGGATTTCTTTTAATTGTTGATTTAATAGGGGCGAATGATTGTATAGCACATATCTTCAACAGAAAAAGAATTGTTTTAATTTAATTTGGCTTTTCTAAATTCAATACAGGGTTAAACTTGTATACTAAAACCAAATTGATGTAGCTTTCAAATTGAAAACCACCCAGACGTGCAAAGATATTGTGGATGTTGAGAGGAAACAAGCTGAGACTAGCGTCTAGCGGCAATTTCATGTTGAGAGGCAACAAGCTAGACCTGCGATGGTCTAGTGAGCAGTTCAGGGTTCGTCTATTGACCCCCCCACCCCCACCCCCCCAAATTCTGATGATTTCACCACTATAAAGTCATGAAAATATGCTTCCCGACCTAAATCGGTGAAAGTATGAGCACTATTGCGCATGTGCTACAAAAGCCATGTGCTGGGTGTTTGCAATGACTCTACCACACTATACATATACATATCTGGATACAATGATTAAAAATCAAATTCAGTCTGTCTTTTGAGTATATTGAGACATTGTGAAAGTTTTGTCCTGATATGTTACTACTTTTTTGAGTTATCTTGCTGGAAGCACCAGATTTAAAGGGTGCAGGGGGGGAAAAAAAGCATCAGTAAAACCAAGGAAGACCGCCCCATGGTTGATCACTGGTGATCGTAAAGGGTCATAAATATACAAACACACCACTTAGATTATTAATTCTGTGGTGCCAAAAATTCCAAAATGGCAAGGCCTCTCAAGTTCCTGTTATTGATCATGATTGACTTCAGCTGGTAGTTTCTCTCTGCCGAAATAAAACTGGACTGAATCAACACACAGTACAATGAGAAAGTCCAAAGAGCTCAGTGAAGATCTGAGAAAGAGGACTGGAGATCTACACAAGCCAGGGATGTCACCTGGGGCCATTCCTATACAAATACAGACTAAATTCACCATTTCCAGCAACTGTATGTAAGTACAAGTTATGAACTTGTTAGGAAACTTGTTCCACCAAGGCATGGACCTACCATGAACTAAAATCGGCTTCAACCGCAACGTCACTGCCTCTGGTCAAGCAAGTTTTACATCACCATGGACTGAGTGGCTGCCATTCAAGAAAGACATACCTGCTGCAAAACTGACACCTTCAAATTCAAATAAGGTCTCCACATGGACAAAGAAAAAGCCTTCTGGAGGACCAGGGGTATGCTTGGGGAAATAAAGAAAAGGCCTTCGACCCCAAGAATACTGTAGAACAGTGCACAAAGGGAATGGAGTAATGAAGGAGGGAAGTAGGACGACCTCAGAACTCTTCAGGATAACCTCAAACCATCAGAAACATCGAAACAGTTGGGTGTACCAACATGATATTGAGCGTAAATACACACCATAGCTGGTTGTGAAACAAATAAAGAAGACTAACGTTAAGCTTTTGCAATGGCCTTCTTAAAGTCCTGACCTCAACAACCCTGTTGAAAATACGGTATGTGAACCCTGCTTAAAAAGTCAGATCTGTTCACCAAAACCAACAAATTCAATCAAACTCTGCTGAGACAATTGATGAAATATCCAAGCAGAACTCTGCTAGAAGATTGTTGATGGCTACCAAAAGCATCTGCTCAAGATAAAACTAGATAAGAGACATTTAATCAAATATTGGGTGTGCTGAACAAGAACAGTTCGAAAAAATCATTGAAAACCCAATACTGCCATGACATTCATGTTCATGATGAGTGATTGTAAACTTCTGACCTTAAGTGTATGTTTTTTATTTCATGCCCGAATCAGTCTGGTTCTTTTCTCTGTCTCCGCCACTATCAGTTGTCTAAAGCCACTTAAACAAGAGACGGCACCACTAAAATCAGATTTGCTTCTTGCAGTACTATTACCCACTGAAAACAAGCTTGTGATTTATTTCTCAATAACCGCACCCTAAGGCGTATCATTTTCTACATTGGGAAACTCAAATCTAGTCTGTACAGCAGACGTTCTGAGAAATCAAGCTCAAGTTGGAACGTGAAATGGTTCTAAGTGACAGCTCAAATTTTAAAGACATTTAAGGGGAGGTTCATTTTATTGTCATACATTACAACCAAAAGAAACGGAATTCCACATGAAGGAAACAGGTTAAGGGGTACAGTGAGTGAACTGTGGCTATAACAGCAGTTATAGCAATTATATGGGCTACAAAAAGAGACAAGCCAACACCATCCATTAGTGGACCAGGCTGTTTTTGGATGCCATGAAGGGCGAGGGGGTGGGGCGTGTTTGAAATTTCGAGTGAGAAAAACTCTCTTAATAATGTGCTTTTTGGGTTTTTCTTCTTTGCTTCTCTTTCTTGTTCCCGAAGGATCACTCTTGAAAGGCTAGTCAAGAGAAACCCTGGCGTTTACCAATAATTGGATGGTTCTGTGTTTGCACCAGATTTCTTTCTGCTTAATAGATTCGAACGGATACACTCATTGGGGGGAATTCGCCAACAAAAATAGCTTTCAAAAACTATTTTCAGTTGTTTGTAAAACCTCTCTGATAGTATTTGTTTAGGCACAGTGAAGCCTGGAAAAGCTCCCCACTCCCAGAAATGAGAACGAGCTGACAACAGCTTGTGTGTACAGAAGAAGCTGGATGATTCGCATGCTTTACGGGAATGTGAATATCACAAAGCATACCAAAGTCATCTTACCACTAATGTATGTAAAATACACTAATAGAGTGCAGCTGTGTTCACAAAAACTAGGTGGACGTTTGGCATGCTAACAGCAAATGCAGCATTACTCAATGATAGGGACAATGAAGCACGTTATGGTTGTTTATCTTTGCCCTTGTCATCCTTTCTCTTCCTGAGCTGAACCAAACACTAAAAACACTACTCTTAGGAAGGAAAAGAAAGTCAGCAATGGACAGCAAAGGTTTAAAAATAGCAATGCTAAAAATAAATAAATAAATATATAAAAATCCCACACTGTTGCAGATATTCACATCTGCTTTGGGTTCAGGATCACTGCATGTGTTATCTGCACTGAATCTCTACATTCACGCTGTAATGTTGGTACCGGAGTCCTTAAAGTCCGACATCCCTTCAGAAATAAAACTAATACTGCATTCTGTTCAGTCTGAGGTTAGAGGTGATCAGAAATTCCCTGTTGAAATTCCCAATTTCTGATTTCCAAGAATTCCAGGTACACGATTCTTTCATTCATTAATTTGCCGAACCGCTTGATCTTACCTGGGATGTGGGGAGACTGGAGCCTATCTCAGCCGACTCTGGGCAAAGACCAGTCAATAACAGGGCCAACACAGAGACAACCATTTACACTCACACTCAGATCTAGGGGCGATTTGGAACAGCCAGTTAGCCTCATGTGCATGTCTTTGGCCTGTGGGAGGAAACTGGAGTACCCCAAATGAAGCCCACACAAGTACTGGGTGAATATGCAAACTCCACATAAAAACGCCATCGCCAAGCACAGGACTTGAACCCAGGACCTTCTTGCTGTGAGATGCCAAATGTAAACAAAAAGCATGGCCGGTTTTTTTTTGACAAGTGTACAGACCATTGGGCTCTTAGTGGTGAGGCCTTCTTCCATATATTGTACAACTTATATGTGTAGTTTTACTATTCTTTTTATCTTGGTAGGGCCTTTCGGGACTTCCTCAACTATTTCCTGTAGTTTCCGCTACTTCCTTGTCAATATACAACGGTTCCTGTATAGCAGATGGTTTTGTGATTGACCACCATATTGCTTCTCAAGATCACTGTTGTTTGTAAATTAATAATTAGCTTAGCATTAAGCTTCCTTAAACAACATAAATCCTTTTTTGTACTGAAATGTTTTCTGTAATGCCAAACATCTACATTTGTACACAGGAAGCTAAAAGAGTATGTTATTATAATGCATTATTTACAGGTTCATTTGGGTATAAAAAAAAATGTTTCACGTTCTTCTACATGACTGCAAAAACTCAAGATAGTTATCCACCCAGCTGGTGCTTAATGCATCCGAGACTATAACTGAATAGCAGGAACTGCCGAAAATAGCTGAGCAAGTCCTGAATGCCTCCCTGGGTGCTTCCATTGTCATGTGATCTCATGTGATTCTCCATGAAGTCAGGTTAGATGGACTTGACTCAAGTTTACTAGTAGGAACTCCGACTTTAAGAGGTTGACATACTAAATATGTAGACAGGACCCTCTGTCGATTATGAAAAGTACCCCTGCAACAATGCCTACTACATTGTACACATATTATATACACATACACATGTATATACATGTAGATACTCGTACTTTTGTCATTAGTGTGTATAGATCTATGTTACATGATATTATGTCCCAAATATACATTAAGTCGAGAGCGAAGCACGACCCGTCTATCTTTTTAGCATGTCTATGGTTGCTCCATTGTACTTTTTCTCATCTTACGAGTTGTCTGGAACATTCTATTAGCCAACGTCAAGGTCGAGTTTATTTATCACTCATTGGTGACTCTGACATTACTAAAATATAAAGCTTCTTCTAGCTATTATAGTATACATTTAAACAAAGCAACAAATCCACCAGAATACCTGAAGCACCCAATGCATCAAAAGCACCAGTTAACAAAGATGAATCAATAAGCAAACCTTTATCCTGTCTACTCGGACTGTTTACTAATTGCTTACGTTAATCCTGCAAGAACACAGTAAAGATTACATAACCTGCTGCTCAGCTGACCTTCACGTTAACATGTCACAGTATGCGACCGTGCACAGATGTCCCCATGTACAGCACTATACAGCTGCAGGATACTCTATTTCTCCTATATAGCATGGGTGTGATCTAATCAGTAAAGTGTTTAAAATTCTCTAGAGGTGGGCTCTCTCGCCTTGTGTCCTGTACCACACAATAACACCAAAAAAAAAAAAACGGCCAGTGCATATTGTGTGCCGTGACCTTTCGTGAGGGAAGGTCTGCGACAGAGAGCTAACGGGGATGCGTTACAATGCTGTTCCTGTGCTATCTGGATCAGATAATAGTGCTTCATATTCAGAGCTGAGACTCCAGGGGACGGAGACAGTTAGGAGGCAAAAGAGGCTCAGCTAGCAGAGAGAGCTGTAAATAACTCATTCATTTGGAAACCAAGTGAAGAGATATGAGACGCCAGCTCACTGGAGAATATTTATTAGCCCAAACACACACACACACACACACACACACACACACGTATGTCAGCAAAATAACATCAGTAAAGACAGCAGCAGTGAGCACACATACTGTATAAGGGAAGAAATAAAGTCAAGCTTAACAAGGTCAAGCTAACGTTGCTATTAATAATCCTTAAACATGACACCAACTGATCGAAATCACAAAACACTACTTCATTCATGAAGATAAGGCGAATGACTCATCACACTTCAAGTCTGTCTGAAATAAAACAGGATTTGTATTGAAGCTGTATATCCTCAGGTCTCCCACCGAAATTACGAATCCAACCTTTGCCGCTCTGCTCCGAGACTGATTCAAGATCTAATAGAACTGATTTCAATTTGAGAATAAGACTGTATAAGGGGAAAAGTGGTCTCGAAACCAAGACTGGGCTCAAGTAAAGAACACAAAAAGGTACGCCCAGTGCTTAAGAAGAGTGTTATAAATGTGAATTTGATTAAAAGGTTAGTAGGAGGGCATCAAACTTATTCTGTTCGGCTTCATGAATAAGAAGCTACTGTATGTTGGAATGGACTCATTTCAATACAAATGGACTAAGCATTCAGTTCCGTTCTATGCTCTAAGTACACCTCACCAAAGGTAAGAGGGCAGTAGTATGTACTCTGATCAGGCATAACATTAACACCACCTGACTGAAGTTTGTCAGCCCCATGCAGGGCAAGCTGTAATGTACTGTGTGTACCACCACCTTCCTATCATAACCGTTCCAGCAGTTTGTGCTGCAGTATCTCTTCCGTGGGATTCTTCTTTGGAACACATTTGTTCAACTTCAAGAGCTGACTGTTCACTTTTTGCCTAATACATCCCCCTCCTTGGAAGGTGGCTGTAACAAGATCATCAATGTTATTCCCTTCACCTTTCAGCTCATCATCTTCATCATTTCATTGTTATTATGGCAGTTGCATCATATAAGAATATATGTAATCATATTTTATTCTTCTGCTTCTTATTATTTTTCCTCAAATAAAATGCGTTACACAGCCCAAACCACTGGGATTTTGGAGAAGTTATTTAGCACATGAGGGGCCGGTGGCGTAGTGGTTAGGGCGCTGGGCTCATGATCAGGAGGTCATGGGTTTGAATGCTCATTAGACCCCCACCATGCTAAGACCTCTGGGCAAGGTCTTAACCACAAGTGTGCCTCTGTCCACCCAGCAGTATAAATGGGTACCAGTAAAAATACTGGGAAGGTAAGCTGTGATGGACCAGCGTCCCATCCAGGAGGAGTTGAGCTCCTAGTCGCTTCACGTTACAGAAACTGGGGATAAGCACCGGCCTGATGAGCCTCTAGGTTCGGGTGTAAAAACCCACATACTTACCTTACCTACCTATTTAGCACATGGGTACAGATTCCCGCAGGGAGTGCAGAGATAAACTTACACACATTGGCCTACAGGGGGCGCTACATTAAACAACACGTCATATTGCTCCTTAAGATCATTAAGTTTATAAATTAATAAATTGGCTTAGTATTAAGGTACCTCAGACAATGATATTTAATGTAACCTTAAAACATGTTCTTTAATGCCAAACATCTGCATTTGTACACAGGAAGCCAAAAGAACATGTTATTATAATGCACTACTTTCTGGTTTGGTTGGATACAAAAACCGGTTTACCCCCTGCCACATTTCTGCAAAACCTTAAGATAGCACTATGCCGAAATGCCGCCCAATGCGCACATGGTTATTTCAGAAGTCCAGAATGGACAAAAAAACAAAAAAAAAATTACCGTCCAATAAATTCTGAGATTTTTTTTTTTTTTCTGTGCAAAGCACACCCACCCACACTCCATTCACCCCTAGTGTAAATGTGTGTCTGGGCGGTGCATTAAAAGACTGTAGTCCAATGAATGTTCATCTTTCTTCCCATTAAAACAGCTAGGCTTTGATGCTAAGGGCTTTAAGGGAGATTTTCACATAGGCTGTTCACCGATCACCAGAAAACAGTTTGAGTTTAATGAACGAACAGCGTGATATTGCAGTGAAACACTTGATTACTTAATTTGCTGAAATAATGATTTACACCAAGTCTGATGAATAATATAGACATTAGTAAACATTTCATTGCGACATTCTAATGAAAAGTTACGGAAAGCCAGGCTCCATATGAAGTCTTAAAGCAATCGCCACTATTTATATAAAATTACATGGTGAATGGAGAGACACTGATTTATAAACACAGATTGAATGTGTTTTAAATTAATTTGAGATGTAGGAAGTGTTACTGCGTACATGATATTATGCAGCATAGAGCTGTGAATGTAAACGCCGTGATACAGAATGTTTTCACACCGACTTCTAGTTGTTCGTGATGTGTTAGTGACACAGTGAGCGCTCTTACATTCATGCTGAGCATCTTTACGGTCTCGCTGAGCGCTATCGAGTGCTCCTGTTCCGTCTGCGCAGTGATTCGATTCACTGAGAATCCTACGGTGTGTTTGGCTTGAGGGCTTGAGCTCGGCTTTACTGCGTGCCACCCTTCCTTTCGCTCAGCTTACAGCGCAAGGTCACACAAACCTCCATGTGGTTCAGTGCAGCTCTACAACAGGCTTAGGTTTTGAATCGGTGCCCGGCTCGCACAGTGAGAGGCCTGAAAACATGGTCTGCTCACTGGCACACGAGCGACTAAGAAAAAAGAGATAGGAAGAAGGGAGGCCTGCACACAATAGCCGTCGTTACGCTTCAGCTACACCAGTTAGCGTGCGCTCACCATGCTGCACAATACCACACATATTTTAGTGGCATGCAATTATTGTTCGCATTTTTCCCACTGGGTCCTTATGATTCCCTTTAGATTTACTGTATTTCTCCCCCTGCAATCACAGCTCTGACGTTAACAAGAAGTGTACAGAATAAAAAGAAAATACATTTGATCTTTTTAGCCTCTGATTCTTACTAAGTGCCGACACTGGAGACTATTTTTAAAAATGTATTTATTTATTTATTTATTTATTTTTAAAACCTCCATATATCAAGTGCCTATACATAACTGCTGTGTGTTGAAATAATTCAGAAGTGCATGTTGTAAACAAATAAATCATAAATAATAGGTTAAAAACAGCTTGATAAAGTTGATGTGTCATAAGTCAGAAAAAGTGTCAGTGTAATAGTTGATTTTACAACTGATTATTTTATTGTTATTTAAAAGGTCCTGGGTTCTAATCCCGGGCTCGGATATTTCGGTGTGGAGTTTGCATGTTCTCCATGTGCATGCATGGGTTTCTTCCGGACTCCAGTTTCCTCCCACAGTTCAAAGACCCCGCCTTTTCCCAGTGTCGACTGAGATACGCTCCAGCCACCCCACGACCCTAATAATATTACACAGTTAAGTAAATGAGTGACTGAGACTGGTTCTCTCGCGTGTACGCCGTTTTATTGCTGCTACAGCAGCTTTTATTGCTACTCCACTGAGAAAAGAGATGAGCCAACACTGCCATGTTTTAAGGATGTTTTATTTCATTAAAAAGCTTCTCTCTTATGTCTGAATCAGTTCAAGACGGTTCAAGAGCTTTTAAGACTTTCAAGTGGCCAACAAGGTATTTTTTTTAATTTGTTTTAATACTTAATATTTTCTGTTCATGCCAAGCTTAGTATTATTAATTTCATGCAATATTTTTTGTATTTAACCTAAGCATTTTTGTACTGTTTTTGAATATAGTTCTGACAACATGAATAAGTTACAAATATAACAAATTATAAATAAACACCTGTTTCAAAGACCTGTGTGTACTTTTCAAAGAAGTGCCTGTACTGTTGTGAAGAGAGAAGAGTTACTATTTATATATATATAAAACATGGGCAGCATGGTGGCGCAGTGGTTAGCATGTCCACTTCACAGCAAAAAGAAACGAGTTCAATTCCCAGGCTCAGACGTTTCTGTGTGGAGTCTGCATGTTCTCCTCGTGCTTGCGTGGGAGTCCTCCGGGTACTCCGGTTTCCTCCCACAGTCCAATAAAAAGCACATAGGCTAATTGGCTTTTCCAAATCGCCACTAGGTGTGAGAGTGAGTGTGAATGGTTGTATGTGTGTTGGCCCTGCAATAGTCTGGTAAAGCTGTTCAGGGTGTACCAACACGTTAGGAAGACGCACATGGTAAATGAAACACGAAAAAGGCATACATAACATCTATTTCGGCATTCATAACACGATAGTGATTACGTAACAGGTCGAACGCGCTCCTTTGCCAGACCTTGGCGATAATTTCAAGCATGTCTGAAATGTTCGCATAGCCAGCGCGCACTAGACGAACCGGTGCGAGCTTTGCAAAGAATTTGCCCCAATTTTGCATTTGAAACATGTACATTTGCGATTGTTTGCGAAAAAAAATCAAGGGGAGCAAGGGGTTTTAACAAAATAATGATAAAATGAAAAGCCAAGATCAATGGTATATAAGTGGGTGGAAATAAAGTGGGGAAGGAGGTGGGATTTCAAAATCAAAAACTACTGACCTTCTTGCTGAATCCAGTGAAAAATGGCAAACTTTAATTTAATATACTTACACACCTCCTTACTCCAGTTAGGGAGCTAAAAACTATAAACACAGTCGTAAACCGTCAAAAAAAAAAGTTATTAAAAAAAGTTTTAATTTCATTCAAGAATTCGGGAGTATACAGAAATGTTTGCAGTCAATAGCCAATATTCAGTCAATAATGGAGTGGCCAGCACAATCACCAGATCTCAACCCCATGAGCTTTTGGAGCAGCTTGACTGTATGGTACAGAAGAAGTACCTGTCTAGCCAGTCCAGTTTCAGGAAGCAGTGGGTGAAATTTCTTCATTTTACCTTCACTAACTCACAGCTAGATTGACAAAAGTCTGCAAGGATTTTAGGCAAAACCAAAGTTTGAGGGAAAGTTTTATTATTTCAAGTAAAAATTATTTCAAGTAAAAATTATTATTTTTAACCCTGATGTTTCTTGACTATATTTCATATTCATTTTGCAGCTCATTTGATGCATGTAAGTTTGTGTTTTCTTGGAAAATGTGAAACGTTCTGGGTGACCCCAAAGTTTTGAACGGTAGTATATGTATAACAGCTGAGTCTCTCTCTCTCTCTCTCTCTCTCTCTCTCTCTTTCTGTGTGTGTGTGTGTGTGTGTACACCAGTCCTAATTATTAAAATCTTCTGTTCTTTATTAATCTTTGTTTATGAAGTTGTCACTCAGATGCTACAAATACAGTTTACTAGCTGACGCTCTGTGACACCATCTGCTCATAGCTATTTTTAAAATAGAAACTATTTGAAGCATTAACTCTATTACAGTGTGGCTTGTCCAGTAATTTTCTTTTTTTCAAGACTCCTAATTGGACTCACTCCAAAAGGTTTTTTTGTTGGTGTTTTGATCGATTACTTGCTTTTTATCCGACTGATCAATCGTAGTTGTAGATACATGCATATCAGCGTGAGTAATTCAGGACATTCAAACACTAAGTGGTGATAGAAATCTAAAACGTGGCCCAGGATAACACAGCCAGGATAAAGTACACACACTTATACACTGTTTGTCCCAGTCACTGACGACTCGTTTGGTTTCTACCTGCATGTAATACGCCACAGAACCTTCGAGTAGTCTGGTGTGAATCTGGTTGGTCTCTGACTCTCTGCTGTTCTGCAGGACATTGTTGTTATTTTTTCACGGCTATGAAACAGAACCAGTAATAAGACATTAATAATAATCATCTAATAATCACTCATATCATAATTTATTATTTGTTAGAAGAATATAGTCAAAGATCAATGACTCAGTGATAGATTCTTTCTTCCAGACTATTTAAAGTCACTGAGACCAACTGTATATTCACTCACTGACTGATCCGCTTAATCCTATTAGGGTCACAGGGAGGCTGGTTCCCATCTCAGCCGACACTGTGCGAAGGCAGGGTACACTCTGAACAGCTCGCCAGACACACAACCATTCACACTCACACAACTCACACCTAGGGGGAATTTGGAACAGCCAGTTAGCCTAATGTGCATGTCTCTGGACTGTGGGAGGAAACCAGGTAACCTGGAAAAAACCCACGCAAACACTGGGAGAACATGCAAACTCCACAGAGAAATACCCCGAGCCCAGAACCTCGAACCAAGGGCCTTCTTGCTGTGAGGCGAACATGCCAACCACTACACCACTGTGCCGCCCACAGTATACACTAACAAATTAAAAACTTTAAAGCAATAATAGTGTTTATAAGGAATATATCATAAGGTATATGTAAATCAAGTCTATTTATATCTGGCACTGGAAATCTGGAGATGATGATACGTAAAGCCAGCTGTGTTGGTCTACTTTGGCAACATGAAGCGGAAATTTTGAGTTCTCATTATGATTAAATTAGATGTATGCAGAATCAAAGGGGGGGGGGGGGGGGGGTTCCCCCAAAAAGAAAGACTTTTTTCCAACAAACCACACATTTGACCCAAAACCACC
>JBCNYH010000007.1:5421490-5433800 GCA_039654325.1 Tandanus tandanus
ATCTATGCACACCCTCCTATCCCCGCCTCCCTCTCTCTTTTTGCTCTACGATGTGTTCTACGCTTCTCCCCGTTGCACACACACACATACAGAGAGAGAGAGAGAGAGAGAGAGAGAGAGAGAGAGAGAGAGAGAGAGAGAGAGAGAGAGCTGATAATTATAATATTCATGTGTGAAATGATAAAGCTCATTATCAAATAAGAGGATGTATGTAACTCGGTAGACTGAATAATCAGCGTTTTGCTGTGTGTGTGTGTGTGTGTGTGTGTGTGTGTGTGTGTGTGTGTGTGTGTGTGTGTGTGTATGTGTGTGTTATGACTGTAATACTTCACACATGCACACATGAGATACAACACACCATTAAGTGCATTCGATGAATTTAAAATGCTGAACCTGCTTTACACTGTATGTGACCATGTGGCTCATCTTATGTGTTACTATGGAAACAAACACTGAGTAAAAGTGACCAAAAAACCCTTTGTAATATTTACAGTAGAGTTCTCTTTGCTCGTGATGGTTCCTCCCTTGTACAGTAATAATCATGTTTTTTGTTTTGTCTTGGTTCTTGGTGGGGCATTACGCAGTTTGACTCACTGACCCAAGATCTAAGTAAATATTCAAGAGGTTAGGATTCAATATTGACAGAGTCATCACCATGACAATGATAGCACTGTAATACCGGACTGAGTGGGGAGAGAACAGTAGGTTACATAATAACAAATAATAACCAGAGGAAAGTGTGTGGTTTATATACAGGTAGAGCAGGTAGTATGGCTCAGGAGGGTAAATAAACTAGTCTAAAATGTTTGGGTTTTATATATATATATATATATATTTATATATTTATATATATAAAACTTTTCTTTAATTTGTTTTGTTTGAAGATTTGAATCCTGTTTCAGTTTCTATTTGTGAGAAGTGAGGCTGCTTGATTTCAGAAGTTTGTTAGTCGCATCGGTATAAAATTCCAAGTACTGAGGTCGATTCCAAGACTCAATTCATTTTCAAACACACTGAGTATCAGATTTGGCAAACTAACTAAATAAACAAACAGTGCAATACTAACTGAGCACATAGAATGACATTGTTATGGATTTCCGAATGTTCTGCTACTGTTTTCCAAATTGAAGTAGACAACTATTGCTTATAGCTTCAGCAAACATAATATACAGCTGTGGAAAACAAGAGTCATCAGGAGATCGCAAACCAACCCTCTACCCCCACACCCCCCCCACCCACCCCACCCCCACATGTCGGAAAGTATGAATTGCAGAAATCCCAAAATATCAAAAGGCGCAAATACACTGCTTAGTATAACCGCCAAGTTTGACGATGAAGTCTCAAATGGTTTCTGAGTTCTGGCCCAGATTTGAAATGATAACAAACGGATGAACAGATCAGACATACTGATGACTATATGCCTCCACATTGTAGCGGGGATGATAATAACAATAATAATAATAATAATAATAGTAACAATAATAATAATAACAATAATGATAATAATAATAATAATAATAATAATAAGAAGAAGAAGAAGAAGAAGAAGAAGAAGAAGACTAATAATAATAATAATAAAGAAGAAGAAATAGCAAATGGTTTTCGAGTTCTTCCCTGAAAATTAACACCTCCCATATTTTTATAAGTTAAATTAGTTGCCATGGAAACAAACATTTAATCTGCAGAAAACCCCAAATATTAAAAGTCACTACTACACTGCCTAATTGAAATAACTGTCAAGTTTGATAAACACATCTGAAAAAGTTTTCAAGTTTTGGCCCGGAGAAGAACGATTCATTGACTGGTAGAAGTAACTGAATTGAAACGACAAATAGCCGACAGTTTGAATATTCCTCTGTCAACGGTAAAACGTTCGGCAGTGAAGGTAAGACCACCACAGATCCATGACCAGGTCGACCTGGACCATCAGAAAGACGCCTTCGCTCTGTGAAGAGAGCAGTGGAGAAGAATCCCCGTTCCAAGGCCGCAGACATTGCAGAAGACATCCAAACCAGCTCAAAAACTGTTACGCGCTATCTTCATCAAATGCGCTATTGTGGCCGAGCCGCAGAACGCAAGCCACTTCTTTAACCAGCAGATAATTTTGGGTGTCTATTTACTTATGTCTGGTCTCTGTATGTGACATTTCTGTGTATGACGCATCCATATCTGCACGTCATTCCTTCAGGTTTTTCAGTTTCCTACCACCACTTCTGTCATTGGATCAGTTACATTAAACAGCCGCTAGTTGTGAATGTGTGTGCATGGTGCACTGTGATAGAATGGAGTCCAATTTAGGATATAATTCCTGTCTCATATCCAGTGTTCCAGGGATAAGCTCCGGATCCAGGCAACCCTGAAAAGTGATTACTTAAGCTGAGTGAATTTCATACCTGCCTACCAATACACTTCCAGTACACTCCATGTGCCAGGTCACCTAAATTATATCTTTCGTAAAAAATGGGATAAAATAAGATTTTCCCTAACCAAAGTGTTTATCTAAAATCCCATAAATCTTACACTGTGAAAAAGATTTAATTCCGTGGATGAGGTTTTCAGTTGTAGTACCCTCCAACGGTAACCATGGCAACATTTTTGCCACTAATGTATATTACTATACAGTCATGTGAAAATGGCCCTCGCCACCTTTTTTCCTGAAGGCGTTTTAGAGCTCGTTAGATTTTGGAATGATGACCCCACAAACATCACTAGCAAAGAGAAACAGCAGACCCTAGATGTCGGGTCTGAATAATGGCACCTAATCCAGAACACCTGTTTATTTTAAAGATTTGCAGGCGTGATTATTGTAAGGGCGTGCTTACTTTTTCAATGTGAGTATTCTGTTCTTAGATTTTTTTTTTTTTATCAAAACAGAGCTTGACAGTTTGTCAGATTTTCACCACACTTGGTGGGAACACTACTCTAGCTGAGTCCCAAAGATGATTTGATTTTTGGAATGTCTGGGTCAAAGGTCATGGTCAGAGCAAGTTTAAAAAGTTTTGGAGATAGACATTTCCTGTTAAATTGAAATTGCTTATATTTCAGAAACAAACTAACATAGACCCATAGATGCAATAGATAGGAAACCATATAGACGCTTTAAACTGACACAATTGTATGACCTTTCAAGGTCAAATTTAAAGTCACTGTATTTTGAGCATTTCGAATTTTCGAAAAGATATTTTTACTCTTGCACTCATTTTCCGAGCCACTTAACCCCATTAGGGAGGCTATTTCAGCTGACACTGGGCAAAGGCAGGGTACACCCTGAATAACTAGCCGGATCACCGCAGGGCCTACACACACATACCCAGTCACACTCATACCTAGCAGCAATTTGGAAGAGCCAATTAGTCTAATAGGCATGTATTTGGACTGTAGGAGTACAGTGCAATGCAAGTGTAACCATTTGATGTAGTCAGGTACTGTGCATTTCACCAAAATATTCACTCTTCACTATTTCTAGTTGTTTTCTCTCCTCCTGCCTGTACTTTTAAGTCTAAGTACGTACGCACGTTACTTGCACGCGCTCTGACCAAAGCTGCCATGAGCATGGTCGAAGGTAGGTTAATGTTAAGTCGCACTCTGCTGATAAACTTGTTTAAAAGTTAGTATTCGTTATATGTATGCTTTCAGACGGTCCTATTTTACTCAGTAAGATGTTTGTTCTGTCCTGTAGGAGTTTTGTAAGTTTCTGATTCTGCTTTCTGCAGTTATTTTGATGCGTGTCTATTTTTTATCATGGTTGCGTGCTGAAAGTGAGACACATACACACACACGGCTGATGGATTTTCATGTTTGTCTATTGGTGCAGCTATGGAGATGTTTGTATGTTTTTGGATACTATTAAAGTGTTGAAATGAAGTCATATAGTGTATTAAGGCAGCTATGTTTTTTTAAAAGTTTTATATGTGGAGCTGCTTTGTAAATATGTTTACGTGTTGATGAATGTGTTTCAATATAGAAAAGTCACTAAAATACCTACCATTTTTTATTTTTATTTATTTTTTATTTTTTATTTTATTTTTTTTTATTTTTGCTTTGAACTATTATTAATTTGGTGTCAGACATTTTGTTTCATTAGTTGTATTTTTCCTAAAATATGTTACTTTGTGCAATCGTATGTATTTTGTTTTGTTGTAGAATATATTTTTGTGTCATATAATTTGAGATATGCTTTATAAAGAGAAAAAAGCCGCCATGAGCATGGTCGGAGGGTTGTGTGCTGAAAGTGAGACACGTATACACACACACACACCCACGGCTGATGGATTTTCATGTTTGTCTTTTAGTGCAGAGTGGTCAGTATTAAAAGGGGAAAAAAAACATCTACCATCTCCCGAATGGTCATTGAATGTCCGAACACAACGCAGCAAACGCACCCAAGTGGGTTACACAAGCACGGGGAGAGCATGCAAACACAAAAACGTCTTCACGAGCCCTGAACCCAGGACCTCCTTGCTGTGAAGTGTGTGTTCTAACCACTACACCACCACGCCATTATTATGAAACACTATTAGGAAACCATATAAGGACTTATATATCGTGAGATGGGAACACCGGAAAGTAAAACACATACTCGTATAGAGCCTATTTGTTACACTATTCATGCTGCATGGCGGAGGTGACACACTCTTTGACGACCCCTCATGTTTAAATGATAAAAATAACTAAAAAAAATGTTTGTGTCTTTTGTTGGAGTATATCAGCTTTATCTATAGGCACTTTATCAAAGAGGGTGAAATGTTTGCTTGCTTAAACATGGTGGAAAAATCAACAATTTCCATTATTGTTTCACTTCACTATAACTACCACTTAGCGTACAGAGAGAGATCTAGCTGAGTTGAATTTGTAATATAAAAGAAAAGCACAAGAAAATATCTCTGTGACGGGCTACATAAGGGAAGCACTGATAGCGGCGTCTCTGACAGTATATTCATCAGTTTGTTGCTGCTGATACCCTTCGCTAGGTTGCTGATGTTCCATTACGTGCTCGTCCTCCTGTTTGACATTAAAATCTATGCTCTTGCAACTTCTAATACTTATAGACTCAATTATTCTCCATATTGTAAAAAATAAACAAACAAACAAATAAATAAATAAATAAAAACATGGGTCAGGCAGATTTTTATGCAGTGATAATGTGGCTCATATTACCTTTAACTTTTCACATTGCCCAAATTCTGCAACAACCTCAGTCTACCCTGAGGGGAAAAAGCTGCTTAGTAAAAAGTAAGACAAATAAATGTAACCAACCAGGAGGAAAAGGGCCTGCTTTTATTAAAAATAATTTATAATGAAAGCATGTGCTGTTCCTCTGGGTTGTTTACCTGCATCTCTTTCCCATCTTTACACAGAGATGACATGGAAATGCTTGAGCAGGTAGGGAAAGGGCCTCGAACCCCTGACTTCCTGATCAGCAAAACGGCAGCTTAACTAGTGCATCACCATGGTTTGGTTTTGTTAAAGAAGGCCACTCACTCCTTTATTGGCCAAGCCCCTTAATCCTACGAGGGCTATCTCAGCCAACACTGGGCAAAGGTGGGGTACAACCTGAACAGCTCGCCAGACCATCGCAGCGCAACACACACAAAACCAATCACACTCACATCCACACCTAGGGGCAATTTGGAATGGACATTTACCCCAATGTGCATGTCTTTGGACTGTAGGAGGAAACCTGAGAACCCAGAGGAAACCCATGCAAGCATGGGGAGAACATGCAAACTCTACACAGAGAACATGTAAACTACAAAAAGAGATGCCCGAGCATTGAACCCAGGACCTTCTTGCTGTGAGGTGGACGTCCTAGCCACTGCGCCACCGTGCGGCCTAGAAGCGTTTAAAGGAAATTTGATTAGAGATGTTTTACAGTGGTTTGCGATAGCCATCAAAGAATAAACAAACAACTGGGATTAAAACATGAGAATCGACTGGCCATTGGCAGGCTTCCCCCGATGAGCCACTTGTGGATGGATAGCTCTGTGTTGCTGGAGTGTTAAAGAGCTTTATTTAAGATCAACACAAAACACAGTTAACAGACAAGGAATGCACTTAGAGCTTCAGAGCCTCTTTTCTTTCCATTATGTCTCGTACCATCTGGGTCTTTCTCTTCCTAGGAGGGTTTTGTGTGTGTGTGTGTGTGTGTGTGTGTGTGTGTGTGTGTGTGTGTGTGTCCAACAGAAAGTAATGAGAGAAGATCTGGAACAGAGCTGTCCGAGAAGGATCAAGAGTAAGACCAAAGAGCAGCATGCAAATATATGTGTGTGTGTGTGTGTGTGTGTGTGTGTGTGTGTGTGTGAGAGAGAGAGAGAGAGAGAGAGAGAGAGAAGTGGGACTGAAAGTAGGATGTGGGAAGAGAGCAAATGAGTCTGTCTGATGTTTGAGCTGTCTCTCAGGGAGGGATGTGCTCTATTTGGGCCGCGTGTGTGTGTGTGTGTGTGTGTGTGTGTACACATCTGCACAGCTGAAGCTTCTGTATCTCTGTATCTGACCCCTCCCTGTGCACAAGCACCATTCTGTCATCTTATTTATAGACAGAATACTGCATGTGCTTAACATGGTATGGGCAAACTCTGGTGGCAACCTTCGTGTGTGTGCGTGTGCGTGTGCGTGTGCGTGTGTGTGTGTGTGTGTGTGTGTGTGTGTGTCCACTTGTTGGCAGAAAAGCGTCTTTTTTGGTGATATGCTGCCATATACAGGCATCTGTTTAACGTTGCTCATTTGCGTGTGTCCATGCGCATCCTGATGACCATACGCACGGCTTCAGGCTCCGTCAAGCGTGCCATTACTCTTTCAGCCGGCTGCCCTCACTCATCTCTGTTTATTCTTCACTTCTCTCTCCTCCTGCTCCCAACCATGTTATCCTGCAGCTCTGGGCACTAGTGGGCAGCAGAGGCCACAAACCTTCATTCTTTCATTCATTCATTTTCTAAACCTCTTAATCCTAATCAGGGTCGCGAGGAGGCTGGCACCCATCTCAGCTGACTCTGGGTGAGGGCGGGGTACACCCTGGGCAGCTCGCCAAGCCATTGCAGGCCAATACACACACACACAACCATGCACACTTACACTCACACTTAGGGGCAATTTGGAACAGCCTGTTAGCCTACTGTGCATGTTTTTGGACTGTGGGAGGAAACCGGAGTACCCGGAGGAAACCCACACAAGCACGGGGAGAACATGCAAACTCCACACAGAAACACCCAACCACAGGAATAAAACCCAAGATCTTCTTGCAGCGAGGTGAATGTGCTAACCTTGGGTTTACACTGGGGCACGATGTCCACAATCTCGGCGATTTGTTAGAATCGTGATGAGCGTGGGGGGTCGTGGGATCACATCGTGATGATCTTGAGGGAACTTGGTGGATTCGTGATGATTGCGCTGATTAGACAGACAATTATTATGAGGTATTACGATTTGATATCACCAGTCGTGATAGAGTGTGGGAATCGTAGTAGAGCCTAACAGACCTTAACAGAGCCTAACAGAACCTTGATGCACTACTGCAGGGGTTCTTTATGAACTTGGAAAAAAGATTCCTTTAAGATTCTCTTGGATGCACCCTGCCTCCTTTTCATACCCCGGTCGTGCTCCAAGCGTGCTCATAAATCGTGGAGCTCCATGCTTCTTTGAATCTTGGAAATCGCGGACAATGTACCCCAGTGAAAACCCAGGGTGACCACTACTTTATGTGCATTTACAGTATAAAGGTTCTAAAAGTCTCAAAGCTCAGTTAATAAATTAATCACTGGCACTAATTACCAAAATAAATAGTTGTTGCAGAAAATAAGAGCAATAATATCAGTAATGACTCTCATCCTCAGCAGATTTGAAAGTAAATGGCCGTGAAAGTACTTATCCAACAAACTGCAGGCATCACAAAGCAAGCTGTCATGAGCTCGATATAGAAAACTCGAACACAGCTTAATAAAGGCGAACGCGTTCCACCGCCTGATCAAAACCGCTGAATATGAGCCCAAGTGTTGTAGCTGTGACAACAGTGAGAAATGAGAAAGTGGTGAATAACCAACTCTGCTCTGGATCCTCAGAAAGAAAACGAGAGCTGATTAAAATGATGTGGAACACTGATCACATTCTTCACACGTCACCTTCGACTGGATTTCTAAAAGCAGGGAACGATACGTACTAAACTGGTATTAACAAAGACATCAAAATGCCTTAGTGGAACTAAACATAGGTTAAAGTGTGAAAGGGGCATTTAAGGGTATAATCTTTCTGTCCTTTTTTACTCTTTCTCTTTTTCACAATTCATGTGACATTTTCAAGGTGTGTTATAAAATGCTAATCGCACGCTTTCTGCATTCCGACTAGGAAGGTCCTGGGTTCAATTCCCGGGATCGGGCATGTCTGTGTGAAGTTTGCATGTTCTCCCCAGGCTTGCGTGGGTTTCCCCTGAGTACTCTGGTTTCCTCGTACAGTCCAAAGACATGCACATTAGGCTAACTGGCTGTTCCAAATTGCCCCCAAATGTGAATGTGAGTGTGAATGGTTGTGTGTGTTGCCCTCCAATGGCCTGGCAAGCTGCTCAGGTTGTACCCTGCTTTCTGTCAACACTGGTTTCCTCCAGGTACACTAGTTTCCTCCAACAGCCCAAAGACATGCAGATATGGCTGTTCTAACTAAGATGTGAAAGCAAGTAGATTAGCCTTTCATGCTGAACTCACCCACGACTCTGATGGATAATTCATGGATTGGTGAATGGATGGAACCACAAAGTCAAAGCCTGTTGAAGCATGAAAACATCCTATGAAGACCATGTGGTGTGCCAATGTTGTAGTGGAAGAACTCAAGTGTCCTGCACCTCAACCACACCAAATACCTTTGAGATGAACTAGAACACCAACTGCACTCCCGACCTCCTCACTGAACATCAGTGCTTGACCTCACTAATGCTCTTGTGCCTCAGTGAACACAGAGTTCACTTTTTCTAGTGGGAAGCTGTTTCAGAAGAGTGAAGGTTATTATAAGAGTGAAAAGTGGAATAAGATGTTCAGGAAGCACATATGAGTGCCATGGCTTTGTGTGTACATACTTTTAGCCATATAGGGCCGGATCTACTAAAGGTTTGCGTGTATAAAAACGTGTGCAAACTCATTGCACACGCAAAAAAATTTACAAACTGATTTACTAACAGTGCGCACTAAGGATTGCGCAAAATAGCGCGTCTGCATCCAGTTAGTACGTTTTCCGCAATGAATATGCAACATGGGACGTTTACACGCAATTGTGCGTGTGCTGGGAGGAGAAAATATAAATATATTATTTTAGCACACCCAAAGCGATTTATCAAACCTGAAAGCACTTTTGCCAGTACAAACTGTGTGTATATTTAACACGTCTCAAAGAGAGGTGCAAACGGTTTGTGTGCGTAATTGCGCACACAAGGCTGTGGTTATTGTGGCGAGAAGGAGACATCGAAACGATGATAGAAGACGCAGAGAATGCAAGTGTGAACTTTTTGGAATGAATGAGGAAACAGACATTAAAACATATCCAGCCTTGCCATTTTGAAGCTGTTGGAGGAACTCCGAGTCACGCAATGCCTCTGTATGGAGCAACAACCCAATGCAACGGCTATATACATTCATTCATTCAATCATTTTCTGAACCGCTTAATCCCAATTAGGGTCGCGGGGAGGCTGGCGCCCATCTCAGCCGACTCTGGGCGAGGGCAGAGTACACCCTGGACAGCTCGCCAGGCCATTGCAGCGGCTATATACATATACATATTAAAAAAAGTTTTTTGCTGGGGATTTGACTTGAAAGACTGCAAAATGTTGCCAAAGGAGGTTCATTCATTTTTCATTTATTAAATAAATATCTTTTCTCTCCAACACGTTTGCACTTGTTGTCATTTACGCATTTACTCTTAGTAGATCACCCGCAAACCGCGGTTCCACCCCACACGCAAAATTCTAGATTGCGCACACAAATTAGTACACGCAGATTGGGACCTTAGTAGATCTGGCCCATAGTGTATGAATGGGGAGTGAATATAAAATCAGGTATACTGTATAATTATCCTTTAAGACATTTATACGATATATAATGTTGAATACAAGTTTGCTAACCAACTGCCAACACTTAATTTGGAATTTTGAACATGTTACACAACCATCCAGAGATCAGAATTTTTACTCCTGATGAAGCTGGGAACTAAAAGTTCAAAACTGGCCATGCAGGCTCCTGAGTGGCACAAGGCATGCGACTATCATCCTGGAGGATGCTAGTTGGAATAAAGCTTGATGCATCCATGACCAGGAGTCTATGGGAGCTAACTGGCCAAGGGATGGCATATGCTCACCTTCCTGTCACTTCACTGTCAAATGAAATGAAAGGCAAGCCTTCCAAACTCTCCTGTCACACATACGAATATTTTAATTACCAGGTGAATTTTACTTACATTTTTAAAGTTGAAAAGGCCACCATTTGGGGTCTGTTCCACTCTCATGAATGCACAAAATCTCAAGAATAGGATGTGAATTCGTCAGTTCGTTTAAGGCAAGTTAATGGCAAAAATAACACTATACAGATATTAAACTAACAAATCAGATATAAACCAGTTGATGCTTACATACCTCACACAAATGTTGGCTCGATTATAGGAACAATGGTATACCCTGTGATTCATTCATATGCAAATTACTTCCATATTTACTGACGCATACACATGAATCACATTACAATCCCTGTGTGCGGATTCATTACTTTTTTATCTATGAAGATGCTTGTAATAAAAATAGGTCGTTTTTGATGTGCATAGATATATGCAAGATTTTATTAAGTTAATGTTTAATTTCCCTTTAAAGCAATCACCAGCCAATCATTTGTTTCTGTGAGGTCATGTATACAATTGGGCAAATAACGCTTTCCCTTCAAACATGCTTTAGGCCACCCATGAATGCGCATGTGCAGCAGGCCATAAAGATGTTGCATCATCACCTGTCACAGAGGGAGCGTGTGCATGCTTTTGCACAGTGGTGTAGTGGTTAGTATGTTCGCCTCACAGCAAGAAGGTCCTAGGTTCAATTCCGAGGGCTCGGCCATCTCTGTGTGGACTTTGCATGTTCTCCCCGCGCTTGCGTGAGTTTCCTCTGAGTACTCTGGTTTTCTCCCACAGTCCAAAGACATGCACATTAGGCTAACTGGCTGTTCCAAATTGCCCCCAAATGTGATTGTGAGTGTGGATGGTTGTATGTGTTGGCCCTGCAATGGTCTAGTGAGCTGCTCAGGTTGCAACCTGCCTTTGCCCAATGTCGGCTGAAGTAGGTATCAGCCTCCCCGCAACCCTAGTAGGATTAAGTGGTTCGGAATATGAGGATGATGACTAAAAAGAAGAAGGGAAGGGTCTATAACACTGTATGAATGTGATTTTATAACCATCCCTGAAGATCTTGTTATTGTTTCTAAAATTACCACAATATTTCAAGAAACAGGTGTATCACAATACCGGCAATATCTCAGAAAAGTGCACTGTCACATTATTTACCACAACATCGATCATCACTGTATCACATTACTATACATATGCTGAACAACATCCTGATGGAAAATAATACAGGGAACAAAGAAATGGAATGAGAAAGTAAGAGAGAGAGAGTAATCAAACAAACGAGGTGAAGAGATGGCACTCAGTCAACCCATTCTGTCTATCTTGCCAGATTCTTTTTGTCTCTGTGACACACACACACACACACACACACACACACACACACACACACACACACACACAACAGTCAATACCATTGTATAAACTTGTACAGTCACTCTGTACATTACTGATATGACTTGTGTTTCTCACCTCATCCATCTGTTAAACGCGTCACTGTGGTAAGACTCAGCACACAGGAAGAAGCTCTTTTAACTCTAAGACGTATTAGTCAACTAAGAGAAAATATTAATATTACCAATATTAATGGCCCGCCAGTGATCATAAATCAGACGAGTCATGCACCATTAATATTTTTCAATAAGAACATTCATTTCATTAATAAACAAAGCAGGAGTTAAATCATCGATCTGATATGAGATTTAACTTCTTATTAAAACATGGGGTGGTTCAGTTGGCGGTCCAGCGTGGCTCCAAACCATATTGAACCACAGTGACATCATTCACCTGACACCATGATGGTACTGACCACCATAAACAGTTTTAAAGACTAGGCTGAAAACTTACTTGTTTAGTCAAGCATTTTGTTAATAGGCTCTTATTAGGTAAAGGAGCAGATCTGGGGGTTCTCAGGCATAGAGAGTTCTGGTAAACTGTAGCGTTGGGATGCTGTCG
>JBCNYH010000007.1:5435662-5450710 GCA_039654325.1 Tandanus tandanus
TCCCTTTTGAGCCTGGTTCCTCTCAAGGTTTCTTCCTCGTGTCAACTGAGGGAGTTTTTCCTTACCACTGTCGCCACGGGCTTACTCATTAAGGATGTGTAGGGGGCTGTAGAAAAATGTTTAAATTCCTCCTTAAATTACTTTTACTATGTAAAGTTGCTTTGTGACAATGTCAATTGTAAAAAGTGCTATACAAATAAAATTGAATTGAATTGAATTGAATAAACTGCAAGATTTTGGTTCTCAAATGTTTGGTTTATGCAAGGTTCTCCAAACCGTGTATCACCATCTCACGGCCTTGTAGCTGCCGTGTTGTGACCTTTCTCAACCTTTCTGAACCACGTTCAGCACAACCTCATTATAATCTATTCTCACCGTGTTCTCACCTACTGCTCACAATGAACCATTTCCAAACCACCCTCATGTGAGGCTGTTTTGGCACACCGCCGTAAGAACCGTCCCCATGTGAGGCATGCCTAAAGAACTATATTCAGATCTACTGAACACAAATATAATTATGTACATATGAAACACGCTGATGCAGAAATATACATGCTTTCTGTTTATTATTCACTACACTTAAAGTAAAATATATTTTTTCTCTAATAATATTTCTTAGAGTTCACATACAGTGAAAAAAAATGATGGCAAATAGGCAAGAGGTTGTGTATACATGTCCAGAGAACGCTCCAAAAACCTGAATAATATCAGCATATTCCACCCGTCCTAATCAGAGCAAATTAACAGAGCTGTATTAACAGGTTACCAAGGCTAAGCCCCGCCCATCTCTCAAAAGGCAATATCAACCATGAAACTAAGAACAGTGAGGTCGATGACATCACTCGCTTTGGAGGACTGATTTTGGTGAAATGGAATGTTGGCATCTATGACAAATATGGCAGGTTGATACAGACTTTGCTTTCTGGAATAAAACAATGGATACAGCAGGAATATAAAATGGACATGTCTGTTTTTGCATACTGGCCCTGCGATAGACTGGCACCCTGCTTCAAGTTAACTGAGATAGGCTCTAACCAATAATATCAACATATTGCTCATGTCCATTCACTCACTCATTTGCTGAACCACACACACACAATCATTGACACTCACATCCACACCTAGGGTCAATTTGGAACAGTCGATTAACCGAATGTGGACAACCAGAGTACCGGGAGGAAACCCACACAAGCATGGGGACAACATGGGACCTTTTTATTGGGAGGCAGACGTGCTAACCACTACCCCACCGATCCACCCCAATAAATGAACCTGCTGAAAAGAAAGATGGCACCATCACCAACAATCAAAAGGGAAGTGGTGGTAGTTGTAGCTCAGCGGTCAAGGCTACGTCTTACAGATCCAAAGTTTGGAGGTTCAAGACTCAGCACCACCAACCTGCTACTGTTGGGCCCTTGAGCAAGGCCCTAAACCCTCAATTGCTTTGTTGTGTATGAATGATATATGTAAGTTGCTCTAGATTAGGGCGTCTGCCAAATTTAATGCAAATCAATCCGCGTTCAGTGTTTTTTCAGGTTCTCACTTGTCAGCTTTTATGTTAGAATTTTTGGTTAAAGATATTTTCACTTTCTGAAATAACACTAGGCACATTAGTAGCATGCTAACTAAGGTTTTTTTCACTAGTCCTTTTTCAACGTATTTTGTACATACACCAAAAAATGGGCCAACAGTAAAAAGATCCAGTTCTTTTATTGTTCACATTGTGAGTTTGTCTCAAAAAGAACTCAGGTCTCAGTTTCTTTCTGGTCTGCTTTATCCCTGATAAGTCTCAGTCCTCTTTCTGTTCCCACTGTAGTTTTTCTGGAACTCTCAAACCATCATCGGTTGTTTTCTTCAGCAAGCCTAGAGGGCTAAATACACCTCTAGACCTTAAATACTAAATGTAATATAATATGATAATCTAAGTTCTGATTTAAAAGTGAACTTATTGCCGAGCATCTCATTAGTATCTCTCTGGTGTCTGGTGAGAACTTGGTGACAAACAATGATTTATAAACCATGAGTTGCTCATTTTAACTTACGCTAATGGAATTGTGACGTTAATGAAATCAGTAATGTTAATCCACATACAGATGGGGAATAAATGAAAAAGAAAAAGAAAAAAACTTAAGACAACCTGAAGTGTCTTAAAGGGAAAGTAAACCCAAGCTTAATAAAAGCTTGCATACATCGTATAAGTCTTTGAACATTAAAATGCCCTATTGTAATCACAAGCTTCTTATCATAATAAATCCACACACAGGGGGGCGACATTATACTACGAAAAAAGTTTAATGTGATTCATGTGTATCTGATAGTAAATAAGGAAGTAATTTGCATATGAATATTGTCGGGTTATGCCATTCGTTCATGTAAATGAGCCGATGTTTATCTGATGTATGTGAATGTCAGCTTGTGTAAATATGCCTAGTTTTATTTTATTCAGCCAGTTTATATCTAATTTGTTAGTCTAGTATTTGTATACAGTTATTTTTGCCAGTAACTTGCCTTATATGAACTGGGGAATTCACGTCCTTTTCTCAGGATATCACTCACTAGCGGGAGTGAAACGGCATTCTTTACAAACTGGGTTTTAGCAGATTGCAACTTCGAAAATGTAAGTAAAAACCACCAGATGATGAAACATATACATATGTCCATGTGTAACTTTGAAAGGCTTGCCTTTCATTTCACTTTGAAGGTGCTGAGACATAATGAGCTGCCAGAGGAGCTTCAACATGCTTTGGAAACTGATTCTCTAGATAAAAGTCTCTAGATCCATACAGAAACAATAATGATGAGTTTGATGCTTAGTGCTACTCTTGTCCTGTGGAGCAGATCTGTTTTTGCTTATGTCAGTCTCTGCTAATGCTGCTCATCTGCCCTGCTTCTTATTTTACATTAGTGCTAATGTTGTCCTGTTGCTCATACGTGTCTTTTCTGATGTCTGTTTTTGCTCAGATCTTCATCTGTTTTTGCAAAGTTGTTCTATAATCTAAGCAGCTCTGTAACTGTTGATGACTGATTCGGTGAACTGGAATTAACCCCAGCAAGGTGTTAGTACTTCAGTTAGTTAGTTTTTGTTTTCTGATATCATGTACTTTTGTTTTGATTGTCCCCTTCGGCTTTCCACATGCTCATTATTGTGCTCACCTGTGTCTCGTTGCCTGCCTTACTAGTCTGTCTATTAAAGTCCAGCATTTTACCACAGGCATTGTCAGATTGTGCCAGAGTTTTCTACTGTGCGTATCCAGTGTTAGTAGCCTTGCAGTTTTTTGACCTTGCCTGTTCCTAGACCTTTCGTGTTATTCTTTTGTGATTTTTGGATACCTCTGCCTCATACTCGCTGACTTCTTGGATATCTCTGACCATTGCCCGGGTTTTGACCACAAGTTTGTCTGCTGTTTAAGTTATGGGTTTTTTGTAGACTCCATTGGATTTAGGAGATGATCCAGATCAAATTCTGGATTCTGGAATTTTTTTGAAGGATTCTTTAACATTGTAGGATGGGACAATTTTTTACATTTTGGTTCATATGGAGGATTGCTGGGTTTAGCTAAAATATGCACTCTGTTTGTCCTTGTTTATGATTGTTATCGATCACACTGTACAATATTACCTCAATTAAAATGTAAAAAAAACACTGTTTTAGAATGTTCTAAACATTCTAGCACAGTTAGGCCTACCATTGCAGGGCCAACACACACAGAACCAATCACACTCTCATTTACAGGCAATTAGTCTAATGTGCATGTCTTTGGGTGGTGGCTCAGTGTTTAAGGTGCTGATCCGAAGGTCGGTGGTTCACGCCCCACTGCCCACCCCAGTGCAGCTAAGTGGGTAAGAGTAGACTGCATTGCTGTCAGCGTGTTTCTGCCCTGCGATGGCCTGGCAAGCTGTCCGGGGTGTACTCTGCCCTCGCCCAGAGACGGCTGAGATCGGTGCCAGCCTCTCTGCGACCCTAATTAGGATTAAGCAATTCAGAGAATGAATGAATGAATGAATGCACGTCTTGGACTGTGGGAGGAAACCGAAGTACCTGTAGAAAACCCATGCAAGCACAGGCAGAACATGCAAATTTTATACGAAAACGCCAAAGCCTGGGACTCGAACCCAGGACCTTCTTACTGTGAGGCGGACATTCTAACCACCTCTTCACTGTGCCACCCTGAGACACAACCATAAGATATGTAAAAGCTGAAGCTTTGCCAATATCTCACTTCCCAGCCTTTTTTGTGTGGAGTTTGCATGTTCTCCCCGTGCTTGCACGGGTTTCCCCAGGGACTCCGGTTTCCTCCCACAGTTCAGACATGCACAGGTGGGTAACTTGGCTTTTCCAAATTGCCCCAGGTGGGTGTGAATGGCTGTGTGTGTTTTCCCTGCAGTGGTCTGGCGAGCTGTTCAGGGCATATCTTGCCTTCGCCCAGTGTCAGCTGAGATAGGAGCCAGGTTCCCCGCGACCCACGTAGGATAAAATGGTTCAGCAAATGAGTGAGATGAAATGAGAATAAATAAATGTTATGATTTTCCAAATGTGGGCTGAATGCAGAAAGTAAAACAAAGAGAAAATGTGCTACTATCTTTTTCATTACTGCTATATGAATCCATTTAATTCCATTACTGATTCAGTGTGAATTATTCTTGCTTTAACGCAATGTACTTCTCAACCGTATAAAGTCCCAAAACACTAGTTTCTGTATTTTGCCCTAATGAAATTATACAAGCCAATATACTTCTATACACACCCCACGTACACGCCTCATAGAAGAGATAAGAAACACAGTGTCACCTGGCACACAAACACACACACACACACACACACACACAAATCTCATGAGAGGCTGTTTGTTCATGTGGGAGGAATCTGATTAAAACATTTCCTATTTGTCTTTCCGCGGCTGTTCAACAGTGCTGCACGCCATCATGACAAACCTTGACGAAGCTGACACTTTCTCTTAAAATCACCTGTTCACAAAGCACACGAACTAATCAAAGACAAACCGTGGAGTTTTTGAGGCTCATGGGGTTCACTGTACTGCTCGAGGTTATGTTTTGATATTTTTCATTGAAAAATATAAATAAAAAAGTGAAAGTGACATCCGAAGATAGGCTAACTGGCTGTTCCAAATTGCCCCTAGGTGTGAGTGTGAATGGTTGTGTGTGTGTTGTCCCTGTGTTGGACTGGCAAGCTGTTCAGGGTACCCACCTTTGCCCCGAGTCGGCTGAGATAGGCTCCAGCGTCCCCGCGTCCCTAGTTGGATTAAGCTGTTGCATGCAGCGAATGAATGAATGATGCAGGAGAGGTGAAGGATCTGTACGAAATCTATATTACTGAATCAGACGGGTCCGATTCCAACAAAGACTAGCATTTGTTTAATTATTATTTTTCATATATAGATTATTAAGATGTAAATATTCGGGAAAATGATAACATTTGATCTTTTTGTTTGCTTAACAAGGCTCTTCACGAGGTTTATAAGATGTTCATTAATTTGCCAACTGTTTTATGCTAGCAGGGTCGCAGGGAAGCAGGGGCCTATCTCAGCTGACTCTGGGTGAAGGTGTGGTACACCCTGAATAGCTCATCAGACCATGGTTGCATGGTTGCAGGGCCAACAGACATACAACCACTCACACCTACGGGCACTTTGGAACAGCCAATTAGCCTAATGTGCATGTCTGAATTGTGGGAAGAAACCAGAGCACCCAGATGAAACCCATGCAAGGACAGGGAAAACATGCAAACTCCACATAGAGACGTCCTTGCCCAGGTCGGGACTCAAACCCAGGACCTTCTTGCAGTGAGGCAGACATGCTAACCACTACGCCACCCTATACGGCTACCTATTGCCCTTGTTTTAAAATATGAATAAGGTTTATAAATTTTTTAAAATTACATAATTTTTAAATGTATCTGAACTCCAGACTGATTCAATTACAATCTGAAAAGGAATCTGGCAACCCTAGGGTTTGTTAACACTCACTGTCAATACTAAGCTAACTATCAGAGGTGTGTTTTCTTATTAATCAGGTAAAATCGTATATCTTTATGAAAAGCTTGAACACTTAAGTGCTATATCCTGGTCAGGTCTACGCTTCGGATTAGCTTCCACACCTTTACAAAACACACAAACTCAAACACACAGAGACACAAGGACAGGAGTGTCCAGGATATTAATGCTGTGTTCAGCTAGAGGTCATGACTTGTAATTCCCAACCTCCGAGTAGGAAAGGCTAAAGAAATGCCCCCTCGAGTCGGACTTAGCGTAGTCGTCTCGGTGTTCAGAGACCGGCATGAATTATCCTGGCTATGCATACAAGGATATGCTTTGGATCAGTCAGCATACAGATACAGTATATCCCCTCACTGCATTTACAGTATAACACTGACCAGGGCGGGGTGATAAATCAGTAACTGATACAGGAGGGTGAGTGGACGGATTGATGGATGGATGGTAGGGAGGGTGGACGAATGGATGAGTGGGTGGATTGGATGGATCTCTATTTTACAGTTGTTCTTTTGCCCTCGTCATCTCTCTCTCTCTCTCACACACACACACTCTCTCTCTCTCTTATCCTCTGTGTGACCTTTCAATCATGGCAGCATGTCCACTCTAACATACACTTACTTCTGTCACTTGCTCTATCTTTTACGTGTACACACACACACACACACACACACACACACACACACACACACACACAACGTGACTGCCTAAAGATACTCCTGTCAGGAAGCACAGATGACAATGAGAGGACGAGTCAGAGCACCGAGTCTGAGTCCGAGTCAGAGCTTGTGCACACAAATAAACACACAATTATGTTTTTTTCTTCACACCATCAGCTGGAATTCTTTATTGAGCGACAAATTAACTCTATTAACCCCTTAATCTCCTGGAAAATATTCCTTGTTCCTATGTTTTTGTTTGTATAAAAGAGAGTGGCATGCTGGTTCACGTTTAATGATTAACATGCTTTCTTTCTACTGATCCTATCAGTGTCTTTTTGCTTTCCTTAGGTGTGTCTATGTTCCTGTGTGTCTTGCTGAATGCATCCTGCTTCTCCAGAAGAATTTTGTGAACGTTTATTGCTCGATTTTGAATTTTCCTGGCAATTCCTATTCTTTATTGATGACCTCATAATATATAGATTTAGGCACTGCCTAAAAGCAGAGCTCCCATATGATTTCCCTTTCATGGGAACTCTCAAACCCTATACACACATTTATTTGAGCGTAAAGGGAGCGTTAATGAGCCTTAACGCCTATCATCTTTACATCCCAAACCGTTGTCCGTTGTCCTATTCCTAAATGCTTTGTTAATGTATGGATGCTTGCAATAAGGTCCTATATCAACAATCTAAGTACACGGTCTAATCAAGATTAATTCATTTGAATAACTTATTTATAGAAGGGAATAAAAATGAGGTAACCAACCATACAATCTTAGTCTCGACATATAAAGAACACCATTTAGAAACCTTAGGTTTAGAGAACATTCCAATAACACAAGAATATCATTAGTTGTTTATTTATTTCACGCCATTAACGATGATGTCACATCACGTGACCCGAGTATTATACGCCTCTTGTTCTCTATATTACTTTTTCCCAGAAAAAATGTCCTACTTTTTTCCTTTTTCAAGAACTAAAATTTTAAAAAAATGTAAAAAAAAATTTTTTAAACCATTTTCCCATGTGTACACATATGCCGGAGGGATGGAGAGATGGGCGGCGCTGTATGTTTTTCCCTATCATTGGTGCTCCGCTATCACTAAAAATATCTGTTATTAAAACTTTCAGTCTTTAGAACATGTAACGCAGGTCCTGTATTTCCACGTTAATACAGTATGTGTGAGGTTATAAGATGGAAATTGCATTAATATTTAATCACATTTACTCAATAGCTGCATATTCTCGGATCATTTGAACCCATTCCTACATTTGATGTTGTGTCAACACAAGGACTTCTAGCGTCACTTTCCAAGCTGCCTTACAGCCTACAAACATAGCCACCATGAACACCAGTTCCCAGTGCACACCACTGCTGATTCTAGAGGCTCGTTTATGCTCAGTATGAATCTAGAAGAAGCCCTCTAGCTGAACTATGTTAATTTCATCCTTATATGTGCATTTTGTGAAAGCTTATGGATATGGCGCAGTGCACGGTGCAGTATCACCCATTGACTGTAGAATACATGGATAACGGCTTTCAGTGTAAAAAAGTGAAGCCACCAAAAGTTTGGGCAGTGGTGGCTCAGTCATTACTAATCAGAAAGTTGGGGGTTTAAGCTCCAGTAGTCCCAAGCTGCCACTGTTGCCCTCAAGAAATGCTGTTAGCTCTCATCTGCTAAATGCCATAAATGTAAATTTTGTGGCAGTACAGCGTTTAGCTTCCCCTAATTTACTGTATTTAAATGGGAAAACAGGGTGGCACAAAGACATAGTGGTTAGTCAGTCTGCCTCACAGCAAAAAGGTCCTGGGTTCGCATCCCGGGCTTAGGTGTTTATGTGTGGAGTTTGCGTGTTTTCTCTGTGCTTGTGTGGGTTTCCTCCAGGTAATCCAGTTTCCTCCAGCAGTCCAAAGACATGTACATTAGGCTAACTGACTGTTCGAAATTACCCCCTCGGTGTGGGACCAGTGGTGGCACAATGGTCAGGGCTCTGGGTTACTGATCCGGAGGCCACTGTTGGAACCTTAACCCTCAACTGCTCAGATGTATTAAACTGATAAATGTAAGTGGCTCTGGATAAGGGCGTCTGCCTATTGACATAAATGTAAATGTAATGTGTCTGTGTGAGTGTAAATGGTCGTGTATGTGTTGGCCCTGTAATGTTCTGGCAATCTGTTCAGGGTGTATCCAGCCTTCACTCCGTGTCGGCTGAGATAGGCTCCAGCCATCCCGTGACCCTAGAAGGATTAAGCAGTGTGGCAAATGAGTGAGTGAGTTAATGGGAGAATCTCCCTGTTTTCCGCCTAAACCGTATTTTTATCTACTGTTTCTAATTTAAACAGTTAGTTTTCCCTGTGCTCATAACATGCACAATCTATATTTTCCATCAGTAATCATTTTGTAAAACATACTTTCACTTTCATGTTTGAAGGCGTGGCTACACTTGAGTGACAGAGACCGGTTTTGGGTTGAGCCGGCATACTTTGTGTGTTCAACACCTTAAGGGGCAAGGATTACTGGAGGAGCAGCACCTTTCTGGTCGGCCTATAACAACTTGGCATCCCAGACTGGTCTACCCATATCCAGCACCATCCATCAGTGAACATACACTACCAATAACGTTACAGTAGATTTTACACATAAATAATAATGTTTAAACTGACCTTGCATGAATAAAGGGGCGTGTCTAGCAAAAATGCAAGGACATGCTGTGTATCTACTCTACATGTTCAAGCCAGAGTCACTTCCTAATGCACAGATGCTGGTTTCAAATTTTCAAAATTTCAGAAGATGAAATATCAAAGATGCTTCATTTCTCTTTAATACATAGTAGAGCTGTGGCTGCAGAAATCATGGTGGCAGTATAACCAATAGCACAAGCGAGACTCGGCTACAACTCCGCCTCCACTTTTGCATCTTCGCTTTATTCCGACCTCCATCGCTGTTTCCATGTTTGTTATTGTCATAATCTTTTGACTCTCAGCTGCCCCCTAGTGCACGTATTTCTTAACGCAAGGGACTCATGGAAGTATGTGAGCAGTGACGGCTACAACATTTGAAAGGGACATATTTATTTATTTATTTGAGCATAAAGGGAGCGTTAATGAGCCTTAACGCCTATCATCTTTACATCCCAAACCGTTGTCCGTTGTCCTATTCCTTAATGTTTTGTTAATGTACGGCTGCTTGCAATAGGGTCCTATATCAACAATCTAAGTACACGGTCTAAAGTGCATGGCACTGATGCCTTTATGTCCAAATCTACTTTTGCTGGATTAACAGTGGAAAAGATTATAGTAGCATCATGTGCATACTTGAAAATGGTTGCACTTCATCTCTTAATTAAGAAAGGGTGTGTTTTGGGCATAACATGCAGTACACCAATCAGAGTGTGATCCCTCATTCCTTTAAGAGCCAGGTGTGCTTTGAATTACTATTATAATGGTGAATGTGCCAGGTTGAAATAAAAAGAACTCATCTCTGCAGAGGATTTTGGCTTTTATTTTGCACACGAGCGGAACATCTGCATGTTTGAGCACTGCTGCGCATCCATATTCATGTAACAAGCATAAAGGTGCATATTAGCTACTACTTTAATAATAACTGTGAAACCCTGCAACACTGACTATAGGTTGTTGTGGGTCAATCGCATGATCGATTTCTGCCACCACAAGACAGCAATGCATTAGCATGCACATGACCAAACCTCATTTTAAGAGCAACACTCCCATGGGTGCTCAGATGGATGCAAGTGCATTTGCTATTTAAACACTGTGGACACTGGACGGGAAAATGACAAGTGCATCTGTGCCAAATTAATAAAAGTACTTGCGCTGCTATGATGGAGTAGTAGTTAGCATGTCCGCCTCACAGCAAGATGGTCCTGGGTTCGAGCCCTGGGCATGGCGGGGCGTTTCTGTGTGGAGTTTGCATGTTCCCCCCATACTTGTGTGGGTTTCCTCCTAGTACTCTGGTTTTCTCTGGCAAAGACATGCACATTAGGCTAATTGGCTGTTCCAATTTGCCTCTGGGTGTGAATGAGAGTGGTTGTGTGTGTTGACCCTGAGATGGACCGGCGGGCTGTTCAGGGAGCAGAGTTGGCTGAAATAGGCTCCAGCCTCCCTGCGACCATAGTAGGATTAGGCGGTTCAGCAAAGCGACTTGAGTTGTTTTTACCTGGGTTAATGTGGTGCCCCTTGTATTTGCTGTTGGCCAATCAGCTGACCTATGTCCATTATAAACACCATTTACACCACTGTGACACTTAACATGAACTTTGCAGTGTGGTCACTGTGGCCTTCATACATTTTTTGAATACTGACTCAAGCATGATATTTGGTGCTTCACGGTGCTTTATATCAGTTTTCTTCCTTCCTTATTTCCTTTTTACTTCCTATTCATGTTTGTTTTTGTTGGCTCTTATTATTCCCATATAGCAACAATGATCGAGTGAAATATTTCAGAACCTGAGCTTGTACTGAATCTTGGGCTATATAAAGATATGCAAAAGGGATGTGCAGACGCCTTCATGGAATCGGGCTACACCAGGTGTTAATGTATTAAACTTAGCGAGGAAGTTAATACGGATGAATGATGATGAATTGGATAAGTGAAGCTGCTCGACATCACTCCGGCGATGCTTTCCATCCGGTCATGCGCTCAGCACTGCTCATTACTGTTCCAGCTGAACTGAGAGTAGAGTTGTGTCAAAACACTGAGATGCACACACACACACACACACACACACACACACACACACACAGGCAGGTGCTTATGCACAAAAGCTCTAATTAGTTCCTGTAGCAGAGTAAAGCAATAATCACTTGCGCTACTTCTGATCTCTGACATCTCTCTCTTCCGCTCTCTTTATCGTATCTACGACCTGTAACCGAAGTCAGTGTCTCCCACCTGCAGCACACTTTTAAATGTACGTAGGGTCAACCATTGTGAGGCTCAGACAAAGCAGAGATGACAGTAGCGCTGCTCCCTCGTCCCTCACGGGACCCCATTCATACCGCAACCTCCCTTCAGCAGCATCGCACTGTATTTTTCTCGCTCTGCTTTTATCATCATCATTTAGCTGTAATGGCTTTGTAATACACACACAGAATCGCATGCACACACACGCACTCACCCTGCTCTGCCTCCGTGGCCAATTTCAATTCCCTCCGACTACACAGCCATGTATTAAGCTACCACAGCAATTTGCTATTAGACACACTTTAAATGCAGACAGGAAGTAGGCAAACAACACCACCTGCTATGAGAGTCCAGAATGACAGCTTTGACATTTAGCATATTAAACCTTCAAAGTGAAGCATGAGTCCCTCTTTTCAGAGAACCCAGACATCTATAATATATAAATTTTTTTTTTTTTTTAATCCTTTAAAGAAGAAAAAACAAGGGATATTGCCTGAAAAACTGGATCCGCAAACAAATTGTATTTTTCAAAGCAGTAGACAGAATGTGCTCTGAATCCAATGCAAACCTAGCGAGGATCAATGAAAAAATAAAAGGAGATAGATGTTTTATGGCTGTAAAAGAGAACATGCTACATGACAGACGCTCGGCCAATTCGATCTTGATGCCTCAGAGTACTGTTTGAGTTTGAGTCGTGGTTCATGAAAGATCATGACTGTTTTTGGTGAAGGAGAACAAAATATTGAGTCAGACGAGAAAAATATAGAGCTGCGTGGGTCGCCCAGATAGTCGTGTAATTTACAGTCAGCCCTGCGTCATGCGTGTCGGGTCAGAATTGGTGGAAAATTTGTGTCATACGGCTGCTCTACAGACTGTAGGGAAATTCCATGTGACTTAGGACATGGGGCTGAAATGTAAACTTTATTTAGGGCTGACTTTAAGCTGCATTAATAAAGTTAACATATGGGGAGCATTTCAAGTGGTCATTGTTAGATGATAAGAGATGCTGAGACAAGTCCTCAATATTGATCCAGCCCAGTACGTCAAGAACGAGACGCTGTATCAAGAGGTTCTGAGAGTGACGGACAAGACTGCATACTGAAGAATGGGGCTAGCTGGCCACTACTACCAACATCCTGAGCTGCCAGCAAGCAAAGTAGTGCTGTGGACCCCCACGCATGAGAGACGGAACCAAGGTCGCCCCAGCTCACCCATGGTCGACATCCTGATGCAGGACGCTGGCGCTGCAAGCCCAGAGGAGCTAGCCAGGTGTATGATGGAACGAATGGATTGGCAGTGCTGGCGGCGTGCCTGTCTGCGGACGACCTGACATTTTGCGATACTTTGCAATATAAACAAAATCAAATGAAACTTATATTTAATTTTTGTTTTGTTTATGAATGCTTGTTTAAAGTTTAATTTGTTTTATTTAAAACATTTTATATTTTAACTTGTACATGGAACATTTTTAGATTTTTAGAACATTTTTCTCTTATAAAATCATTGTAGTGGCTACCAAGCCAATTCATAAAAATCAATAAAAAGTCATGAAAGAACTGTAGAAAAAAAAAATATCATCATCTAGAATACATCGGAGTGTATTAACTGTAATGTCAGTAATGGTAACATGAGTAACACATGCTTTTTCACATATCAGATCCCTGACAAATATTTAATCATAAGATTTTTTGAGTAAAAAAAAAAAAAAAAGGATATCACTGAAAATAAAAGTCAATATTTCTACACTTTTGTTTGTATTAATTAAGGTTTATTTGTTTGCATATATGTTGTATATGGTATGGTGGTTAGCACGTCCGCCTCACAGCAAATAAGTCTTGGGTTTGAGTCCCGGGCTCGGGTGATTCTGTGTGGAGTTTGCATGTTCTCACCATGCTTGTGTGGGTTTCCTCAGGGTACTCTGGTTTCCTCCCACAGTTCAAAGACATGCACATTAGGCTAACAGGCTGTTCCAAATTGACCCTTGGTGTGAGCCCTGCAATGGTCTGGTGAGCTGTTCAGGGTAAACCCCGCCTTCGCCCAGTGCTGGCTGAGATAGGCACCAGTCTCCACGCAACCGCAAAAGGATTAAGTGGTCCCGCAGATAAATAAATGAATGAATTACGGTTAGGGTCTAGGCCATTGATGTAGTAAAATGGCCATGATCAAGTTATAATTCATCCAATGAGAATAATTTACAGAACTTAAAACTGCGAAAAACGTGACGTGAGTAATGCTGGAATTACCATATAGAATAGTTCTATAGAAGAAGTCTAAGAATACTCTGATTGGCAGGAACTGGACCCAATCAGGAGGGAAAGAAAGAGAAGAATACTAGGGCCACCCATGAGTGTTTTTTTCCTAGAGGGCATATTTCTGAGTTTAAAGTCAGAATTTCTGAGGAGAAAAAAGACAGAAATCATTGCTGAGAATAAGTCTGAGCTAATGTCTGAGTTGAAAGTCAGTATTGTCAAAATGGATGACACAGATATGCTCATTAAGCTATATTTCAGAGTTAGGTTTAATAATAAGGAGATTCTTTGTCAGTTGGCACATAATCACCACATTATAAGTGTTTGTACTCCGGATCGCCAGATCCTAACTCTGTCTGTGTACTGCGCAGCAAAAGCCTTAATTTTACTGAAGTAAGGGAGCATCAAGCAATGGTTTGCTGCCTTAATATCTATAGTAGCTGCGCCTCAAAAACTCTTCTGGCTCACTGTATGACTTTTAATGTTACTTTGATGGCGTTTTTCTAAACATTCTGATTCAACGAACTCTTAGAAGGCACTCATTTTAGCCCAGTTCATTTAAATAAATATAAAATCAGCACAATGTGAGACTCTTACCCAACAATATGGTTTATTCTTTCCTGTGTGACTAAATGTTGTGGAAGTTAGTAGAAGATGAGTGGAAGTTAGTAGAAGGCTAAAGCTACCTGGACCTCTCACACCTGTGCAGGGGTATGCAATCTGAACACTCGGTTTCCCCTCTGGAGAATATAACAAGGCAACCATTTTCTGTTCCACCAGAGCTTATATGTGACCCAATCTGGCAAAATGAGTCAGAAGTCACAAGAAGGCACTTCGGAGATACAGACCAAAATACATTGTAATGCATTGATATGATTGATGAACTAACTATTAATCTATCATTTCAAGTTTTATAGCTGAGAAACTTATAACTTATATAAAGTAACAAAACTAGCCATTTCGCAGAGGGTCCTATCTCTAAACTTGGCAGAAAAGATCAGGAAATATCCATAAGGCCAACAAAAGTAGATGTTTAGTTTCTCGTCACCGCCCGCACGTGATTTTGGCCCCGCATGAAAAAAGTTCTTGCTTTTTGCAGATGACGTTGTCCTCTTGGCTTCATCAAGCCGGGACCTTCAGCTTTCGCTGGAGCGATTCGCAGCTGAGTGTGAAGCGACTGGGATGAGAATCAGCACCTCCAAGTCCG
>JBCNYH010000007.1:5472253-5488431 GCA_039654325.1 Tandanus tandanus
GATGGGCATGGATGGACACAGGACAGACAGAGCAAAACCATCCAAAATGAAGTCAGTAGATTAGGATTTCTTGTAATAGGCGCGGATGGACACGGGACAGACAGCACAACCATCCAGAATGAAGTCAGTAAATTAGGATTTCTTGTGATGGGCATGGATGGACACAGGACAGACAGAGCAAAACCATCCAAAATGAAGTCAGTAGATTAGGATTTCTTGTAATGGGCATGGATGGACACGGGACAGACACAGTACAACCATCCAGAATGAATTCAGTAGATTAGGATTTCTTGTGATGGGCACTGATGGACACGGGACAGACAGGACAACCATTCAAACCATATTTTATGACTATTAGGTTGGTCCTTAAAAATTGTAAGTCAGAAAGTCTAAGCTCCAACCCCTGAAATTCATTGGAATAGTTGAGAAAACTGTTCTGGTGAATTTTTTTCTCAATTGTACAACATTTACACCTCCCTCAACGACCTTGAAGTTTCACCCTGAGGATACCCAAGAGGCGCTTTTGTGTCTGGAAATAAACATATAAGAGCATATGATCATAAGTGCATATGAAAAATCATAAGTGACTGTATCAGTACTAAACAATCGTTATATGAATAATATCAGTTGTTGGCAAGTAGGGCTGCGTACTACCCGCCAGCGTAACTAATATTTATGTTTACATGTTTGAAATGATTTTTTATGTTTCTAGTAATGTACTGTCTTTTACTTTCAACCACAATTTTATGCATTGCATGACAAATAAAGTTATGTTCCTTTCTGTTCTAAAAAGAAATAAAAAAAAAGTAACTTATGATTTTCTTTACCATTGACAACATTTCCTTTTCATAGAATAATTTGTTTTCTATCAATTCTGATGTTATAACTTTTATTTTCATTCTGATTTGAATCCTTATATGATCTTATATGTTTATTTCCAGACAAAAAAGCGCCTCTTGGGTATCCTCAGGGTGAAACTTCAAGGTCGTTGAGGGAGAAGTAAATGTTATCCGATTGAGAAAAAAAAATTCACCAGGAGAGTTTTCTCAACTATTGCAATGAATTTCAGGGCTTGGAGCTTAGACTTTCTGACTTTCAATTTTTAACGACCACCCTAATTATTATGGTGTTCTGTTTGGGAGCGCCACTTTGAGTACAGTCTGAACAGATAAGTGATAACTGAAATCATCAGGCGTGTTTACGCAGTGAAATCACCAACCTGGCTGCTGGATGTTTGCTTTTCTAAAGTGCAGACAAGCATCACTGGATTTAGGATGCCCCCAGCCATCCTCACCCCTCCCAAATTTGCCCAGTGAAGCAGTGGCTTTTAAAGTTATGATATCTCCAAGCTGTCATGATGCCAAGACAGATGAAGCAGCAATAAAATTAATGGGCTTCGATAGTGATTGCAAGGTAACAAAGTTTGCGAGCATGCAATCTCATCACAAAGTGTCTCTCTTGGCTTTAGAGCTTTCCATTAAGAGATGTTGGAGATATGAACTTACTACTGCATTTTTACCAGGTGGGGTTTGGGGTCTGCTCAAATTAAAATGTCAGCTCAATCAGCTCCTTTTGTGTGCCATAGGGTCGCAGGGAGCTGCAGCCTATCTCAGTCGACTCTGAGCGAGGGCGGGGTACATCCTGAACAGCTCGCCAGTCCAACACAGGGTCAACTCACACATAACCATTCACATTCACACCTGGAGACAATTTGGAACAATCAGTTAGCCTAATGTGCATGTTTTTGGACTGTAGGAGGAAACGAAAGTACCCAGAGGAAACCCACTCAAGCACTGGGAGAACATGCAAAGTCAACAGAGAGATGTTCTCGCCAAGCCCAGGACTTTCTTGCTGAGAGGCAGATGTGCTAACCACTACGCCCTCGCAGCAAAACCTTTACACACTGCACTATTACAGTGATATAAAACCCCCTTTAGTATGGCTGTTAGGTGGCTGTAGCACACATCCAAATGCTTACATTCATGATTTGTTGCATTTTTGTTGCTAAATAATAAGCAGGATCCTTTTTTATTTTGAGTCCTCAGAATTCTAAGCCAGCATCAGCAAACACTGAATCTTATTCGTTTATCTGCTTTGTCTTCCTTTCAGTGCTTCCTTCCTAATTCACGCTGCCTCTTCTTCTGCTCTCTGGAGGTTTGTCCCTCCTGGGCTACTGAAGCGGTGTAACATGGCGGCTCTGTAGAAGATGACCTGCTCCCTGTGTGGGTATAAAGGGCTCATTCTAATCTTATGAAACCACAACAGTTTGTAGTTACAGGTAATTATACACCAATGAACACATACAGGGGTGTAAAAATGTCTCCCCCATCCCCCGTTCTGATTTCCTCTATTATTGTTTATTCATAAAACTTAATTGCTTCTGATCTCAAAACTAATTTACTCATACAAAAGAGAACCTGATTTATCAAAGTACAAAATCGTAAGGCCCGATCTCATTTGAGTGAATCTTTGGCGACTGCCCGTGATATTTTGAGTTGGCGACTGTCTCAGACTGTCTCAGACAAACCACAACTGTGTATGTGATGTCCTAAATGACTCAAATAAAATCATGCTCAGATGAAAATCTCTGATGGTCAGCAACTGGGTCTGAGACGGTCTGCAACTAAGTTCTCAACTATCTGCGACTATCTGTGATCGACCACAACAGTCTCAGACTGTCAGCAATATAATCACGGATAGTTGGCGACAGTCACCGATTAGTAGATTATCGTGTGTAATCATCAAACATTTGGAAACAGGTTTCAAAAAACAGGACAATTGTCTACAACAGGTGGACTGACTGACATGATGACTGTCGACAGTATCGGATGCAGACCCCTCATGCTTGCTCCCGACCTAAAAATTGATCGAATCGTGGCCATTATCACACAGATGAGATCGGGGCTTTACCAACACCCATATCACCCAGGAGAAAAAGTAGCTTCCACTAAATCCAGTGTACTTAGTCCTGCCACTATCAGCAGCAACAACTGCAATCTAACTCTTCCAACAGCAGACAGAGTCAGTTATTTTTCACCGCTGTAAGGGAATTTTGGCCTTGTCTTCCCTAAATACTGTCTTCATTCAGGGATTTTGACTATAAACTGCTCTTTTCAAGTCCTGCCACAACATTTCAATGGGATTCAGATCAAGACTGATTAGACCACTCTGAAATCCTTTTTTTTTTCAGCCATGCAGAGGTGGACTTGCTGTTAAGCTTCGGATTATTGTCCTACTCCATAACCCAGTAGCACTTGAGCTTCTTATCAGACCGTTGATAACCAGACCATTCTCCTTTGGTACTTTTGAGTAGAGAGATGAATTCATTCTTCACTCAATTATGGCAAACCACCCAGGCCCTGAAGCAGTAAAGCATCCCCACACTGTCACACAACCACCACCATGTTTGACTGTGGGCATGTGTTCTTACTGAGGTAAGATGTTTTAGCTTTATGGGAACCGTGTCTTCTAAAAAAGTTCCACATTTAACTCATTAGTACATAGAGCCTTAATTCATCCATTCATTCATTTTCTAAGCCACTTAATCCTAATCAGGGTCGCAGGGAGGCTGGCGCCTACCTTAGCCAACTCTGGCCGATGGCGGGGTACACCCTGAACAGTTCGCCAGGCCATCACATTGGCCAACACACACAAAACCAATGACACTCACCCTCACACCTAGGGCCGATTTGGAACAGCCACTTTAGCTTACTGTGCATGTTTTTGGACTGTGGGAGGAAACTGGAGTAACAGGAGGAAACCCACACAAGCATGGGGAGAACATGCAAACTCCACACAGAAACGCCCTCGCTGAGCTTGCGACTGGAACCCAGGCCTTCTTGCTGTGAGGTGGATGTGCCAACCTACATAGAATATTATCCCAAAAAATGTAATCAAGGTGTTTTTTGGCAAATGTTAGACATGCCTTTATATTCCTTTTGCTTAGCAGCGGTTTTTACTTTACCACTCTTCCATGGATACCATTTTTGCCCAGTGTCGTTCTAAAGACAGAATCCTGAACATGGACGTTAACTGTAAGAAAGACATGTCCAGCTCCTTAGATGTTTTTCTGAATTCACCTGTGACCTTGGTCCTAGCTCTATGTTGTTGTTTTTTTTCCAAATGTTTTTTACCAGTGTGTACAAGGTACAGCTGACTTCATTTGATTGCCACACGATTCAAGTTCAAGTTCAAGACGCTTTATTGTCATTTCAACCACATATAGCTGACGCAGTATATAGTGAAACGAAACAACGTTTCTCCAGGACCAGGTGCTACATAAACATACAACAAAGATCAAATTTGAAAAAAAACAACAACATAGAGCTAGGACCAAGGTTTTTGTCCTAGCCACATAAAGTGCAAAGTGTGCAACTATGTGCAACAGTGCAAAGACAACTGAGCACACAGCCCTGAGGAGCTCCAGTGTTCAGTGTGGTGGTGCCGGAGATGCTGTTCCCGATCCGGACAGACTGGGGTCTCCCAGTCATGAAATCCAGAATCCAGTTGCAGAGAGAGGTGTTCAGACCCAGCAGGCTCATCTTCTAAATCAGCTGCTGAGGGATGATTGTGTTGAATGCTGAACTAAAATCTATGAACAGTATTCATACATATGTGTCTTACAGTCCAGGTGTGTGAGGGCCAGATAGAGGGTTGTGATGAGGCATCAATACGCAAACTGCAAGGGGTCCAGTAAAAATGATAGCTGTGACTGGATGTGCCTCATGACGAGCCTCTCGAAGCATTTCATCATGATTGGTGTGAGTGCGACGGGATGGTAATCATTGAGGCAGAAAACCGTAGACTTCTTAGGCACAGGGACGATGGTCGTTGTCTTGAGGCACGTTGGGATGATGGAGCTGCTCAGCGAGATGTTGAAGATGTCAGTGAAGACACCTGCTAGCTGCTCTGCCCACTCCATGAGCACTCTGCCAGGAATGTTGTCTGGTCCAGCAGACTTCCATGTGTTGACTCTGCGTAGAGTTCTCTTCACGACATTCTGCAGCTCGCAGCTCGCTAATAGCTCCGTAGAGCTCAAACAGAGCCTCCCTAGCATTAGCACTGGGTGGAATGTACAAGCCGATAATAAACGCGATAGTGAAAATAAAAAGGTCTGCATCTAACAGTCACAAACTCCCCTACCGATGAGCAGTAGTTAGACACAAACACAGAATCCTTACACCATTCCGAGTTGATGTAAACACACGCACGGCGACCCCGCAAGTCTCACCGCACAGAGCTACATTCCTGTCAGCACGAAACACGGTTAGCCCGGCTAGCAGAATTATGGTGTCCAGAACTCTGTTGTTGAGCCATGTCTCCGTAAAAACAAAGACACAGCCATCTCTGTACTCACGCCGTGTAGTTCGCTGGAGTCGGATGTAGTCCAATTTATTGTCCAGTGAGCAGACTTTGGACAATAAAATTTTCAGCCTAGCACGGACACCCACCCGTTTTCCACGCTTCCGCTTCCTCGAGCACCGCTTGTGATGTCCTCTCTCCCGGCCACCGGCATCAGGCGACGCAGAGGATTGAAGGCCTGGTCTTCGCAGCAAGCTGAGGTCATGGAGTTTGCAGAGTACATCATCATGCAGGTTAGTAACAGCATGATTTCTTAGCTGCAGTATCGTCTGCCGGTTGTATACATGAACACCACTGTCTTTGGTGTCCATTGCACTTGAAGTTAGGGCTAAAACAAAGATATATCACCATTTTGCTTCCGGAGTGGCCGTTACTTGCTATTGCTGTGCCGCCATCTTGGGAAAAAAAAAAAAAAAAAAACATGATGTTGCTGAACAAATGAAACAACAATGCCATAGCGAATATGTGCTGTAATCAAGGCTTACAAATGCTGAGATTGTGTGATTTATTTTATGGGGGTTTTTTGGCTGGGAAGTGTATTTCAATTACTAACTTTCTCAGGTCTTCTGGAGTTTTTTCTTTTGATCAAGTGTAATTCAACCCTTTATTAATTAAAATGGGTTTGAGTGTCTAAGGAGGCAATAACATTTTCACATAGGTGATATGGGTGCTGTGGGTGAGTTTTTGTCCTTCGATAAATAACAAGATAATTTGAAAACTGTATTTTGTTTACTCTGAATATCTTTTGGGGCAGCATGGTGGTGAAGACGTCTGCGTCACAGCAAGAATGTCCTGGAATCAAGTCCCGGGCTCGGTGAAGGCGTTTCTGTGTGGAGTTTGCATACTCTTCTGGTGCTTGCATGGGTTTCTTCTGGGTGTTCAGCTTTTCTCTCATAGTCCAGAGACATGCACATTAGGCGAATTGGCTGTTCCAAATTGCCCCTAGGTGTGAGTGCGAGTGTGTGTGTGTGTGTGTGTGTGTGTGTGTGTGTGTGTGTGTGTTTTGTGTGTTTTGTGTGTGTGTGTGTGTGTGTGTGTGTGTGTGTGTGTGTGTGTGTGTGTGTTGGCCCTGCAATGGACTGACAAGCTGTTCAGGGTGTACCCCGCTTTCACCCAGAGTCACTGACATAGGCTCCAGCCTTTCTGTGACACTTCTGCAAATGAATGAATGAATGAATGAATGTCTTTTGAATGATAGTAAACTTGTTTGAAAATCAGAAACATTTAAGTGTTTGAAATTAAAAGAAACCGAGGAAATCAGAAAGGGGCAAATACTTTTTCATGGCACCTTACCTATAAATATTATATCCCATTTCTGGCAATACAGTGGATCCCTTAAATCCTTCATAGTGCACTTTTAAGACAAACCAAATTTTCTTTGGAATGCAGGCTCAGACTGTTACTTGAGGCTCATGTACAGTGCTTGCTATACATTTGATAGTAGTAATTATATCTGCTGATGTTATTGTGTATCAGTGTATCACTTACGGCCTTGACGTCATTTTCCAATTTCTACTGCTCCATTTCCTGCAGGATACAGTTACACTCAGTCCTACATTTAAAAAAACAACACAATCCTTTTATGAAAACATACATATGACTCCGTCAGTCTTATATGGTATATGTGATGTAGTGTGTGTATGTGTGTGTGTGTGTGTGTGTGCGTGGTTTCTCAGTGGTGTGGAATAAAAGGAACAAGAATGTAAGAGGGTTGAAAATGCATTTCTGTTACTCTCAGTTCTATAAATATTTTCCAGCGCTATCTTCTCCTTCCTTTCAAAAAACAGATTTCCATTGATTTAGTGACCTATATACACACCACCACCACCTCCTCCTCCACCACCACTCTCTGTCTTGCCCCCTACCTACCCACTCCATGCTTCAGTGGTTACCCCTCTGTCTTCAGTTCTTCATCACGCTGCCTCGATTTTTTTTCCCCACTTTCAGCTCCACTTATCTGGCCCATGCTCTCTCTCTCTCTCTCTCTCTCTCTCTCCCCAGCCTGAGTGGAAGAGGGTCTAATAATAGTTCAGGGTGGAGGTTTAGAGTAGCCAAGAGACACAAGGAAGGAAATGTTCAATGTACGACTTCAAATCCACACACAAACACCACTCACTCAATGCGTAGTGATATCATGAAAGGCATTTCAAAGACACCGAAGTCCATCAATTTAAATCAAGATCACAGAGACGTGCTTGCTGTTATCATGAAGGACAGCACAATGACACACAGCATCATAACGCTGATATATGTTCTATAAGCAGCGTATTCTTGACATGAGGAGACAACAGACGAGGTCAGCTCATTTTTCATTGCCAGGGAACCAAATGACTGACACTAAGCTCCAAAACAAATCTTAATACACCTGACCCTGAATGGCACACCAGCTGTGAGATGCTACGCCGACATGCGCTGTACTGGCTGCACGTTACCCGAAGTGTTGCATTCTCGTTTTGTGTCAGATCACACTCAAGTGAAATCTCATGTCATTGCTGCTCTGAGAGCAGCGGATATGTTGAGAGCTGTAATGAACTACAGCAAGAGATGCTGCGCTGTCTGATGAGCCAGGTCTAGTAGAGTGTATGAAACCTGACCAGGAAATAATACCTGAATTCAATAACCACTTACAGACTCTCTCTCTCTCTCTCTCTCTCTCTCTCTCTCTCGCTCTCTATCTCTCTCCTTCTCTCTCTTCAGTGAGTATGCAAGTGTGTGCATCTGGCTTTTCTACACATTCACTCCCTTGCCGAATTGCTAAATCCTACTAGGGTCGCGGTGAGGCTGGATCTGATCTCAGCCAACACTGGGCGAAGGCATGGTACACCCTAAACAGCTCGCCAGACCATCACAGGGCCAGCAACCACTCACCCTCACTCACACCTAGGGGCAATTTAGAACAGCCAATTAGTCTAATGTGCATGTCTTTTGGACTGTGGGAGGAAACCAGGGTACCCAGAGGAAACCCACAGAAGCACAAGGAAAACATACAATCTCCACACAGAAATCCCCTCGCCGAGCCTGGGAATAAAACTCAGGACCTTCTTGCTGTGAGGCAGACAAGCTAACCACTACACCCCCTGGCTCCTACTGCCGCCCTGGCTTCCCTATCCGTAAGGAATGTAGACTGTTGCACATTTCTGCATATATTCTTCAGTGACTTAAACAGTGACTCTGTACTTTTTTCTTTAGTGATGTAATTTTTCACTGAGGTTTCCTCCGTCTGGAGCTTGCAGTGCTTGATGTATAGTAAATCATTTTAAATTTCCTTTTTCATTAATCACAGTGTCATTGTTCTCCAGTGGAATGCATTTAAAAAATATTTAATTATGATGTATTTGTCATTTTGTATATAATTTACCAGAATGTTGCTTAAAGCCCTTTTTACAAACATGCAGTTTTTTTCGTATTTTCATTCAGTATTTAGCAGGGCTACGACAGATGGGACTGACGTAGGTTTGGGTGAGTGGATGTAAAAAGTTGCATAGTTATGTTCATGTATTAGATATGTATTCTTCATCCGTTATGGAGAAACTGATACAAGTGTTTCAAGACAAACAAAAATCCTTGCATGTAATTCTTGTGATACACTGTAGACATACGACCTCCTTATGAACATTACATGATGTACAAACGCTGAACCTAACACTGTTGTAAAAATGTCATCGGTTGAGCATAGGGCAATCATAGGATTATTATATATACACTGCCCGGCCAAAAGTTGTACACGGTAATGTTTTCTTGGAGAGCCTTCAGCCTTGATCTCAGCGTGTAATCGCCATGCCATTGCTTCAATAAACTGAAGCAATATAACATTTATTTCCGTCCAGTGTTGGGTTCATTTCTCACCGACGTCTTGAATTGATGAGGGAACACTGAACCACTCCATAAAGTCTTCTCCAGCACGTCCTGAAAACTTTCAACAGGGTTAAAGTCAGGACTCTGGGGTGCCAATACATATGTGAAAATGATTCCTCATACTCCCTGAACCACTCTTTCATTATTTGAGTTCCCATTTTATATCCGTGCCATCAGGGAAGAAAAAGTCCATTGATGTGATGACCTGCTCATTCAGCACATTAAGATCATCAGCTGAGTTCATTTTATTGCCACATTAATGTTGCTGAGCCTCGACCTGACCAACTGGAGCAACAATGCCATGGAGAGTACATGCTGTGATCAAGGCTAAGTGCACTCCATGAAAATATCAGAGTGTGCAAGGTTTTTTTGGCCTGGCAGTGTATAAATATATAAATTGTAAGAAGGCAATATGATTCTGAGTGCATCAGATGACCCAAAAAGCGTATTAAATCTGAATATTTATCGTAACACAGCTGTAGGATGTCTTAGGGCATCGCACAACAGAGCAAGGAAATGGACCTGACGCTGAGAATTACCTACAAGACGTAAAAATGTTTGAACATGTTTAAAGCGCCGTGACAAGGGTCTGCAATGGCATTTTTCATCACGTAACAGTTGAGTTTCATACCTCATACTACAACTGTTCAAGGAATTTGCCCAGTATTCTGTTGTGGACCTGTTATATACCTATTGTTAAAAAGATGGGTTAAAAGAGGCCGGCTCACCCTTCCCATAATCCAATTTGTTGTTTTTGCACATAACCATGACCATGACTGTGCTAGCCCCCTGCTGCATGGTTAGGTAAATACTGAGCCTTCACACCTTTTAATAAAAGAATTGGAAGCCCTCATTCTGGAAGAATATTATTTACATCAAGTGGTAAGACTTAACATTATTAATAAAGGCATAGAGAATTTTACATTTTTACTGATCCCTATGAAATACAACTCAAATGTTTTCTTCATCTATATATCATACATGGATTCTCACTATGATCCCTATAAACACAATAGGCCTCATTCACCACCGGTTCTTACAAAGAAATTAATTCTTAAATCTCACACACTTTTCTGGCATTCACCAATATTTGCTTATGTGGGATTTGTTCTTAGCTTCGAACAGAATCTACCAACACGAAAGCACCCTTATGCACATATTGGTGCCAAATTGATGTTAAGAAATCGATACTATTTACCTTCTTTCTTAATTTTCTTTAATTGTTTTGATTCATAATATGACGGCAAAGACTGAAGTATTTATTTTTCTTTTTAAATCATTATTTTATTATGTTCCAAAGCATCATGAAAATAAATATCACTTCATGACATATGAATTATTTCAGTGGAACCATATGGCTTATTTAATCATTGATAATGCTATTTACAGGGTGAACATAGACCAATTCTTTCAAGATTGCACATTTTTTTACTCTCAATAGAATAAATTACAGCTTGTGCACCTGGGGGAAAATGCACCTTTAAAGCCCACAGTGAATTTTTCGCTGACTTCCGAGCACTTTTTGGCTACCAAGAGCTTTTCTCATGGAGCTGTGCAACACCTTGAGCCGGCACTACAGGCCTATACCCAACACTCCAACCAGGTACCCCAAATGTTCAGGAACTGACTGCTTTTTCCCTCCCTCGAGTCCTGGAGAGTATAAATCTATAGCCCAGACAATATATCAACTTCCCCTAGGAATAGGAATAGGAATAGATAGGAATGCACTATTCAAAATTTTAGGCCACAATGGTGTACCACAGACCATAATCAATGCCATTAGAATTCTGTAGGAGCGGACATCATCTGCTGTTATCATTGACGAATCTATCACGAAAGACTTTGAAGTTAAAACTGGCATCCTACAAGGGGATGTCCTTGCGCCATATTTGTTTATTGTTGTAATCGACTGGGTGATCAAGAATGCTGATATTGACGACCTGGGCTTCATTACTTACTCAGCTAGGTCAAGGAGGCACTAGGCAAAGAAATTCAGAGATGTGGATTACGCTGATGACATTGTACTTCTTGAAAATGAACCGTCAAAAGCACAAATCCAACTGAACAAGTTGTCAACAGTTGTCAAGGAGGTTGGACTAGCAATTAACATTAGTAAGACCAAAGTAATCACCAAAGATATTGACCAAACCATGATAATTCTTGAAAATGACACACTTGATGTACTCGAAGACCTTCAGTACACTGGAGCATTTGTGCTCATGATGTCATGAAGGACTTCAAATACCACAGAGCTAAAGCCTGGTGTGTTTTCTGTAAGCTTAAGAATATCTGGGTTTCCAAAACTCATGTTGAACACAAAATCAAGGTCTTCAAAGCCTCAGTTCTCAGTGTGCTCTTGTATGGATTTGAATCATGCCCTCAATCAAACACTGATTAACAAGATCAAACTCATTTCAAACGCAGTGTCTCCGAATCATTCTCGGCATCAACCAACAACAAGATCACACCACGAATAGTGTCTATTATAAAACAGGAACAAAGCCGTGAGCTGAAAGTGTCATCCACAGGCAGCTATCATTTGTGGGGCATGCAATACATGTACATCCTGTACATATTCCCACATGGTGTGAGATGCCGAGGAAGGCATAAGCCAAGCTATCTGCAGCAGACGGCCAAGCACCTTTCCAATGACATAGAGCTTTCTGAGCAGGAGATCAGAGCAATGGCAACGGACAGAGATCAGTGGAGATCATGAATTAAATCCATCTCTCGTTTCTCCATACCAGGATGAAATAGAGCCAACCAAAAGAGATTACAAACATAAACAGTTTCCAGTCAAGGGATTTTGTTCTGTTGCTGGTCTAGCCGTTATTATACGCCCAGTGGACTGTACACACTTCCCCGATCCATTCCCATACTTCAACAGTAAACAGTACCGCTTAAATAAACTCATCTGCAACTCTTACATCCATCTGTTAAATGTGGTCTCCCCTTTACCACTATGATGTGCTGCATTAGGAAATCAGGAATATCCACTGGATGTGTTTGGATACAGAATACCAATTTAATGCCGTCTATAAAAAATACAGCCAGTGGTGAGCTGTTTTACACACCAGAGAAGGTGTATGTATGACTGCAGTTACAGTTGTCAGCATCTCACACCTGTGTTTGGCAGTTTTTTCTTGGCTACTGATTGATTTAAACTATTTTTTATTTTTATTTTTTATCCTTTTTCAGGGATTTAGGGGCGTTCACCCATGCTAATTAGAGCAACTGGTACACGTTTTTAAGAAGACAATGGAATTCACCAATCTAAGAACACAGCTGCAAACAAATCCGAGGTTTAAGAACTCGCCGTGAATCTGACATAGACATTTCTTAACAATTTTTTAAAGAACAAATTTATGAGAAAACTTAGATATTGATGAACAAGCTTTATTGTTTCATTCCTTTGTGGCTGCTCATGACATGGCTGAGGCAGATTCGAATCCATGACAACAGAATAACGAAAACAGATGTAAGCCAGGGCGGCATAAGTCTCAGTTTTTAGCACTGTCACCTTACAGCCAGAAGGTTCAGGGTTTGAATCCCAGTCAAGGGCCTTTCTGTGTGTTGTATATAATATAGATAGTATAGAGCAGGAGTTCCCAACCCTGGTCCTGTAGGACCCCCTGCCTTGCACATATTAGCATTTTCCTTGTTCCCAACACACCTCATTTCACTAAATAGCTAATTAACAGCTCTTCATTGACTTGAAGTGAGTGTGATAGAGCAGGGAAAGCACTACAACGTACAAAACATGTCAGCAAGTATTGTTACTTACCATTTTATAACTAGGTCACTGGTTCCTGATAAATTGCTCCCTACATCTAAATGCATGTGTGTGTGCTTGGTGCAACCAGGGTGTAGTCCCACCTTCTGTGCTCAGTGTTTCTGGGATAAGGTGTGGGTGTAATGGACTCTGTCCATTAGGATAAAGTGGTTTTTGAAGCCAAATAAATGAATATAGATGGTTTGGTATATGCCAAATATAAATACATTTGCAATAGTTAGATATTTGTCATGCATGTCTCAGCTTCTTCGTTAATTTATTTGCCATACCACTTAATCCTTACAGGATCGCAGGGAGGCTGGAGCCTATCTCAGCCGACTTTAGGCGAAGGCAGGGTACATCCTGAATGGCTCGCCAGGCCATCGCATGGCCAATATACAACCATTCCCACTCACACCTGGAGCAATTTGGAACAACCTTTTAGCCTAATCTCCAAGTGGTTTGTCTGTAGGAGGAAACCAGAGTACCCGGAGAAAACCGAAACTACCAGCACAGGGAGAACATGTAAACTCCACACAGAAACGCCATTGCAGAGCCTAGAACCTTCCTGCAGTGAGGCAGATGTACTAATCACCTCTTCTTTATTATATCGTGATGGAGGATGGCACGGTGGCACAGTGGTTAGCACATCTGCCTCACAGCAAGGAGCTCCTGGATTCGATTCCCGGGCTCGGGTGTTTCTGTGTGGAGTTTGCATTAAGTGGCTTAGAAAATGGACATTAATCCACAAAGTGTTAAAGATTGTTACATGACATTTTTTTAGATATAGCAGGGTTAGATATATCAGGCTGGCAAATAATTTTAGAAATAAAATGTAAAATAAGCAAACATCCAAAAATCTCACTTTAAATCCCTATCCCTGTATAAACCATACATTTATTGAAATAAAATAATAAGACACCTGCGCTAGCCTGGTGAGCTGTCAAAAATGTACCCCACCCTCGCCCAGAGTCGGCTGAGATGGGCGCCAGCCTCCCCGCGACCCTAATTAGGATTAAGCGGATTAGAAAATGAATGAATGAATTAATTAATAATAAAACACTGTACAAGATACCTCTAAGCAAAAGGGGTAAGACTGGGTTAACAATATTAAGTGATAACTTGGTCTGTATCAGGCAACTATAACCTCACTCTGTGAAATTAATTCCAAAGCTTTGGGGGCGACTCCTAAGTCCCAAATACCTGGAATCCATTCTTTTTGGGATTGATACCGAGGCCCAGATGAGGTAAAACATTTACTTTCCTTTTAAATAGTCATTTGGCCAGTTTCATTTGAATAGCTTAAAATGGATGCGGTGATGTCACTGCTTCAGAATGGTTCAAGGATGATCTTCATGTGTAAAACTAACTGGGATGGAAAACAAACCAATATGGCAGAGTATTATACAGTAGTTGTAATATTCCATCACACTGGAGCGCCATCTAGTGGACATGAACACACAGAGTTGAGTGGGGGGGGGGGTTTGCAGACACACGCACACACACACATACACCATGACCTTGACTAACTGTACACCTGATTTAAAACTACAGCATCTTGTCTGGATTATAATAATGACAGTGTCTCATAATTATGACTTTACATTTCATAACTGAGATACTATTTCATAATTAGGACTTATGTCATAGTAATGGCTTACTGTTCTATAATAATGAGAACATTTTCTCAGAATTACGATTTAATATCTCATTAGTTTGAGTCATAAAAGTCCTAAATCATTGTTATATGACACAATTTCGTTACGATGAGGAACCAGGTCATTATTATAAGATAGGAGCTCATTATTATGAAATTATAATCAGAATCATATGAGAGGATTTCATTTCTTTGAGACTGTCATGATTAAGATCTCAGATATATGAGATAAAGTCATAATTATGAGATACTAGGACATTGTTATGAGATAAAGTCTCAGTGATGAGATATTAAGTCATCATTATGAGATATTAAGTCCTTCTTATGGGAAACATCATCATATTTATAGAAAACCTTGTAATTATGCGCTTCTATATTTGCTTGACTAAGAATCTCGCTGATTAAATAAGAAGAAGAAAAAATCAATCAGGCAGATGAGAGGCTCATGACAAAACCCATTTTATTGAACAACATCTCTGACACAGAAATGCAACACTTCATCTCTCCATTTGTTTGCCTGGAGAACAGCAAAGATTTGCGTATCTTATAGTCATTGCATTGAAATCGGTTTTCTCCATGGCATCAAGGAGAGAGAGAGAGAGAGAGAGAGAGAGAGAGAGAGAGAGAGAGAGAGAGAGAGAGAGAGAGAGAGAGAGACAGGGCTGCTAGATTGGGTGTTTCATTGCACTTTCCCTCTTGGAGGAAGGAAACAAGGTGTTAGGAGTAAGATGTGATGTGCTAGTTCGACAGCTTCTAACAGAACCAGCAAAAAAACTGCACCATATAGTTAAGCTGCAGATATCCGACATGTTACTCCTCCTGTTTGTGGTGTCTCATTATTATTGCATATAAATAAGCTGGTCATTATAAGGTTATTATATATATCTACCCATATTACTCACATTCACATCATATGTACTCAAATCTGAAATAACTGACTGATCTAAACTACTAAATGGTCATTTTCAGCATTGGCTGTAATATTTAAAGGTTTATTCTCTGGTTTAAAATATATTGGACCGCATAATACATCATTTATAGACTATATAATTGTGCGATTATTTAAAACACAGCACAGGTTGGATCTAATTTATACCACACTACAGTAATTAAGGTACTGATTAAACATTCTATGGACTATATCAGAGGTTCTAAATCCTATTGTACAGCTGAGAACTTCTGGATTATAGCTTAATAAGAGGTTCCCTATACAACCTGTGGGTGTGTGTGTGTGGATGCAAGTGTAGAGCTTGTGCCTGATCATTCGTTGTGCTTTTTGCTTCTTTCTGATTATAAATAAACATTTATTTTGGTGTTTAGACCTCCGTACACCTCCTATACCTCTCTGTCCAATATAAAGGGAATGTAGGATGGGATTGGAGAGTCAGGGAGGGAACATAAGGGGGAAAATATATATAAAAAAATTACATCACAATAAGTGACAGTGACATACACGAACACACACACACACACACACACACACACACATACACACACACACACACACACACACACACACACACACACACACAC
>JBCNYH010000007.1:5489916-5500040 GCA_039654325.1 Tandanus tandanus
ATATATCTGCTAAGCACTGCTAATTGGTGAGCAGGTATTATGTATATGAATGCTGACCCATATTCATCAGCACTTTTTTCTAGCCAGCAGCAGAACTCTTTCCGTTTGGAGATTTCGAAGAGCTTCGTCTGGACAGTAAGGAACGCAATAAACCGCAACAGTTACTTCCTTGTAAAGATCACATGGGGTGGCCTTTCACTAATGCTCCTGCATTTAAATACCATTGCAAAAAAAATAAAATAATTAAAAAAGAACGCATGAGGAGGGGAAGGGATGTGTGCAAAATAAGCCATTATGTACCTACACAAGAAAAAAAGAAAACAAAATCTACCATTTGCACTTATTCAACAATTAATACAGACAAGCAACAATAAAACATCTAATACAAATATAGAATAATATATATAGAGCTATATATGTGTGTGTATTATATTTATATCTATGTATATAGTAAGGAATCTTGATAAATATGATTTCACTTCCAGCAGATAAGACAGAATATTTTTTTGAAACATCACTCAGCATGTGCTTTTGCCCTTTCACTACACAGCATTGAAACGACATCATATGATTAGCTATCGCTCTTCAAAGTCACCTTCATCTCTCGATAGCAAATCAGAGGCCAGAACACTCCATGTGCACATAATGCATAGCAGGGAGGGCTAAAGGGAGGGGGTGTGTCCTGGCTGGGGGATATACATTTAAAAAATGACATTAATTAATATAATTATTTCATCAATAATCTCTCACGGATTAACAAAAAAAAACGTCCATCTCAAAATCACAGCAGGCTGTACCCACGTGGCCTTGTATGACATGCTTTAGTCATTGGTCAGTTTTGAGAAAGCTTATTTTACATGGGGATTTGTCCATAATGCATTAAGGATTGTTTACATCCTGAAATGAAAGCTAGCTCTAGATTACACTCAGCTTAGATTGTGTAAGCAGTCATATTAGACTTATGCGCAAAATACGCTAACAATACTCCCATTTTCACTCATTTACCGAGCCACTTACTCCTACTGAGGTCACGGGGAGGCTGGAGCCTATCTCAGCTGACGTTGGGAGAAGGCAGGGTACACCCTGAACAGCTCACCAGTCCACACAGACACACACACACATTCACACCTCGGGGCAATTTGAAACAGCCAGTTAGCCTAATGTGCTTGTCTTTGGACTGTGGGAGGAAACCAGAGTACCTGGAGAAAATCCATGCAAACCACACAGAAACGGCCTTGCCGAGCCCAGGACTCGATACCCCAGGAACTCCTTGCTGTAAGGCAGACGTGCAAACCACTACGCCACCGTGACGCCCACGCTAACAATAACTAATACTTAAAATCCTACTAGCTCCAACAACTGTAATAAGACTTTGAACAGCAGCTCATGAGAGCGAGAGCAAGTCTGCTCCTAATCCAAGCAGGGTCTGCACATATAGGTTTGTTTATGTTAGCTTAAGGTCTGCCAGAAAAAACGTCTCAGCAAATTTTTCTCGAAGCCAGAATCAGCCCTGATGTGAGTGCTGTGATACATAACAAGGTTCTTTCAGAAAAGGCAGTAAGACATCTGAGAATACGTACGTGACACAATAATTCGGTTATCTGAGCTGGTTCTTAGTGCAAGCGCTAGTTCTAGCCAGCGGGGGGTTGGCAAGAGGAGTAGGATTACAGCTAACAAGTCGAACTGGAAGCTGCTACTCATAGCTCTTAATGACACAGCCGTAGCACACATTTAGGTTATTCAAACAGCACTGCTCTCCATGACGTGGTGTGTAATGGACTAGCTCTCTATGGATGGAAAGCTGAAGTGTGAGATGGCTCGGGCTGATATGAGTCATCTGCACTGGGTACGCCGCTATCATCTGAATCAAGTGTTTGTGTGTATGTGTGTGTGTGTGTGTTTACGCAGACCTGCAATCAGTCTGAGACTGTAAATGGTGAACCATTGCATCACACACACACACACACACACACACACACACACACACACACACACACACACGCACACACACACACACACACAACCTTAGAAGCACACAAACACCCACATATATAGGTTGTTCAAGGCCAAAAAGAACATTCTAGGCTTGAGAGAAATCATATAACAGTTATGGGACGTAACTAATCCACCTTCGGTTCTTCATAAGAAATAAAGTGTATTTTTTTTTCCTCCACTGAATAATTAAAGTCACTTTTTGACGCAATAAAAAAAATCCCAAATCTGTTCTGAACTGGGCCTCCCCATAAACCACCTAAACGACAACTACGGCATGAGGAACCTTCATGGAGAATTTCATTTCCTGTGCTTCAGCTAAGGACTACCACGCCCCGTCAGGGAATTTGGCAAACACTCCTTCTAAAAAAATTGAAATAAAATAAATACATCTCCTCTCATCACCATTTGATTGTCACATTCATTCCAGGATGAAACATACATTCCGATAAAATTCCACAACATTAAAATCACTAGACAAATAATAATAACAATGATCTAAACGCCTCCAGGTAACACGTGTACGTAGTTGAGATGGAGGCGGTAGAGACGACGAGGTCTTAACTGGTGCAGTGTAGATGGGAAGGCAGAAAGCAGAACCCATTTGTTTAATTGTTCCGCTTGGGTAAAAAGCTGAGGATAAATTCACCAACACCCAGGAAGTAGACGACCTGAGCAATCCCGAAGAGCGGGGCGATGACGAGAGCGCGGCAGTACGCGCCTTTCAGGAATGCAGTCGGACCTTCGTTCCGCAGGATCTTTCTGTTGTGGACAAGACAGTCGAGGAGGTGTGACATTAGTATACATCTGATACACGTAGCTAGATAGATAGACGGACATTAATATTCCTGGATGTCAACATAATTAAATATAATTTTATTGATACCATGTTCACCGTAGGCAGCACAGTGGTGCAGTGGTTAGCACGTCCACCAAGAAGGTCCTGGGTTCGATTCCCGGGCTCAGGGTGTTTCTGTGTGGAGTTTGCATGTTCTCCCCTTGCTTGCGTGGGTTTTCTCCAGGTACTCCGGTTTCCTCCCACAGTCCAAAAACATGCACAGTAGGCTAGTTGGCTGTTTCAAATTGTACCTAGGTGTGAGTGTGAGTGTTTGTATGTGTGTTGGCCCTGTGATGGGCAAGTGAGCTATTCAGGGTGTACTCTGCCCTCTCCCAGAGTCAGCTGAGATGGGAGCCAGCCTCCCCGCGACCCTAATTAGGATTAAGCGGCTTAGAAAATGAATGAATTAATTAATGTTCACTGTGCGGAGATTGTCCTAGAAAACGCGATGTAAGTTGCACAGTGTGATGTTGCAGTCATCCAAACATCATGATACAAAAAGCCTCCTGTGGTTTTCAAGCAGTCGAGGTAAACTGATCAAAAAAATATATATATTGTGCTATTTCAGTGCTAGAGGTCCAGGATGTAGAGTTTAAATTGATTCACTGAACTGAACATCTGTGGTTTAGTGGAATCATTTGGGGCAGCCGTGGCCTAATGGTTAGAGAAGTGGGTTTGGGACCAAAAGGTCGCTGGTTCGATTCTTGAAACAGCAGGAAAAATGTGTGGCGGTGGGGGGGTGAGCAGATCATTCTCTTCCTTTACCTTTATGGCTGAAGTGCCCCTGAGCAAGGCACCTAACCCCCATCTGCTCTACGGGCGTTGCAATGTGTGGCAGGCCACTGCTCTGGCTGTGTGTGTGTGCTCCCTGTTTACATGTGTTTGCTCACTTCGGATGGGGTAAATTCGGATGGGGATTTGATACAGTATATCAAAAAATTATAAGCTGCTTTTACACGGACAAGGTGCCACCAGAACAATTTGGTCCTGTAGTGTGTTGCACCCACTTTCCTACGTCTAGCCGGAAGCTAGAGGGACAATACACAAGCCCATATGTGTAAATCGGTGATCAGAAACAAAATATCAGTTGCATTTTTCAATGATTAAAGACTCCAGTAAGAAAAAGGCAGCAACAAAGAATCATAAATATGCAAATGCAATATTCTGAAATATTTTCGAAAATTTTAAGAAAGTGAAGTGGAGGACATCAGGGTATCAGGCGCCACTGGAGGCACTGTGTGTTTTGGACCCATAAACTGTGGAAGGCGTATGGCCTGCCGGTCTGAAATGTCATAATGTGATATATTTGGTCCTCCGTAAATCTTAAGCAAATTGCTGGACTTCCCGATCACATACCGGAATTAATTATTGATTATTAACAGCATCAATATGAATATGAATATGAATACAGAAATGTAGAAATGCAGAAATGTCTGTATGAATACAGAATGTATCTTTGGAATGAGTGATCATATTTCCTTTATTTAAAGACATTTGTAATCCTGAAATGAAGAACTGATCAATGAAGTCATCTCTAATGAAATATCTATTTAAATTGTTAATGATTATACCTATAGAAGAGCAATTGTATGATTTACTGTACTATTTGATTATTGGATGATTTATGTGACTATTGTATGAGTTTATTCACTGAAATGAGTGTAAGGTTATTTATTATTTTATTTTCGGGTCATTCCACTCTGTACGAGTATTGCTTGGCTGTCCTTGAACATGGAACATTGGAACAAAATGTCGGACATTGAAAAGGGACAAAATGTCCGTCCTAAGCAATAGGGGGTGTCGAGTTCAGACCCTTCAGGTCAACTTGACATATGATGTCATTTCTCAGAAAAAGCCTAAAGTAAACAATCTCAGCAAGTGTAATACCAGAAATTAATAGTGGGGAACCAAAAAGATGGTGAACTTGAAGGTATAAAAGGAGGGGTCTTGATGGACCACTCAGCGTCTAGGAATCAGTCAAAAGCGTGAGGAGGAACTTGAGGGACTAATCAGAACAAGGTCAAGTTGAGACATGTTGTCATGAGGGACCAATAAGAGTCTAGATCTAGAGGATGATAGACCAATCAGAGTGGAATGGGCACTATATAAGCCAATACTGTGCTGGTTCAGGGTCCGAAGTTTTTCTCTCGGAACAATTTCTTCTGTGTGATTGATTGTATGCTTTTCTTTTACCAAAGGTTAAATAAACACCTGAAAAAAAATTTTCTTGTTGTTTATGGTGTTTAGCAAACCACTGGAGAAGAACCAGCCATTTGCCACAGAAAGCCCATGAAAAGACCCAATAACCTGGACTACTGCGCATGTGGAAACACTCCTACTTGACACTGATTGTGTTAAGATGTAAAATTGCACCTGGATCAAGATGATCTGGAACAACTCGCAGCACTAAATAAAGAGGAGCCAGTTGCACCAAGCACAAGTTCCCGCACAAGTGCCCATGCAATAGCAGCTATACGTTGCAGAGGCAGATGGTTAGGAAACCCGGCAAACATCAAAGAACCATAAGCTTTACCGTGCACACACATGTATCTCAAATCTCAATTATTTACTTATTTTATTATTATTTATTTAATTATCTAAGTGATTTATTTTGTCATTGTTTGTTATATCTATAAGTACTGTTTCCTGACTACTATTTTTACATATTCGAAATAAACATTCATTCATTCAATCTCTTGAATCTCATTCTAGTCCATTTCTCATTCACTCACTCATATGCCGAACTACTTAATCCTACTATTATGGTCACGGGGAGGCTGGAGGTACACCCTGAACAGCTCACCGGACCATCGTAGGGCCAACACACACACACACCCAATTCACACTCACATCCACACCTAGGGGCAACTTGGAACAGTTAATTGGCTTAATGTGCACCCAACCATTCACACTCATAATTTGGAACAGGCAATTAGCATAATGTGCATGTTTTTGGACTGTTGGAGGAAACCAGAGTACCTGGAGGAAACCCACACAAGCACAGGGAGAACATGCAAACTTTGCACAGAAACACCCTCACCGAACCCAGGATCTCCTTGCTGAGAGGCGGACGTGCTAACCACTGCACCACCATACCGCTAATGATGAAGACTCTGATGGAGAGTATGATGCACGTTTCTGTGACGGTGTCGAGATTCTCAGAACTTCATTCTCATGTAACAAGCAAGTGGTTTAATCTTAAAATCGATTTGTGTACAGTTTTACAATTTTTACATACGCTATGTGGCCAGAAGTATGTGGATACCTGACCATCACACCCAAAGGTAGCACCTTCCTCAAACTGTTACTACAAAGTTGGAAACGTAGAGTTGTTGTTGTATTTTGTAACATCACACCCAGCCAAGTTGGGTGTGGAAGACCTGAAGTGTCCTGCACGTGTCCATGACCTCAACCCCACTGAGACTGACGGACTAGCAGACAAATTCTAAGCTTCACGGGACCATAAAGACAAGTCAATGAAGTTCTGCTGAGTAGCCAATTAGAGCAAGGTGTGAATGAAGTCACCTGATGCAGTCCGTCACGCCGCTGTACGTGTCCTCCTGACTGCCACGTGTTAGCGACTGCAGCCTGGTTTTTATCACTGTAACGCAAGCAAAACACACACACACACACACACACACACACACACACACACACACACACACTGATAAATACTGTTGCCATAGACTTCTAGATCACCTGTGTCTTTTTCCTGAACTCCAGTATTTAGCTGCCACACATTTTGTAATAAATGGTACAGTCCATGTTGCAACCAATCTGCAGCAGGCTCAGTGTTTTATGCTTGTAATAATATACTATATTCAGTAAAGGGTCATGCACTACAGTGAATAGCTCATGGAGGATCCTGAGATACAGTAGTGCTATTAATTACACTTACACTCACTCATTTGCAGAACTGCTTAATCCTACTATGGTCGCAGGGAGGCCGGAGCCTATCACCGTCTATACTGCGCGAAGGCGGGGTACACCCTGAACAGCTTACCACACCATCACAGGGTAACACACACAACCATTCACACTCACACTCACACCGACAGCCAATTAGCCTAATGTGCATGTCTTAGGACTGTGGGAGGGGACCGGCGGACCCAGAGGAAACCCACGCAAGCACGGGGAGAACATGCAAACTCCACACAGAAACTCCCGAGCCCGGGAATCAAACCCTTGCTATGAGGCGGACGTGCTAACCACTGCGCCACCGTGCTTCACTTTATATACTGGAGTTGTTTAAGGATAATATAATTTGTTTAGTAATTATACAGTTTCTAAATTAGTATAAAGCCACCACATTCATCTGGACCATTCTGTTAATGCCTTTGTTCTGCCCCCTCCTGTTTTTTTGTTTTTTTTGGACCCACCATGATTACAAAAGAAAAACTTGACCTAAGAGGAGTTTATCTTTTGCCACAGTTTTGTGAAAGCACTCTGTGTGGACACCCTAATGATTCAATCAATAAGTTGTTTGTTGGCTGTAATTGTGTTCCTGCCTTCTCCTGCACTCTAAATGTCATCCCTGTAGTATTCTCTCCTGGAGAGTTCGATACCTGACCTGCTGTACGTATGCTCAAGAATTCAGTGGATGGTTAATGGTCTTAGCTTTCTAAAGCTATCTAATCTTTTATTTTTTATTTTATTTTTTTCAACAATGTTTTGAATCATTCCGAATAGAATATCTGTGTTACAGAATTAGAAGAACAAACTAACGGGTCATTCCAGTAAAGTTGTTGCTACACCGTTTCCGATGTTGTTCAAATTTTATGTATATGTTGTTTGGCACCACTTTATATGTCATATTTTGAGTGAATTCTGAGAATTTCATGGTTTTTTTTATGTAATATAATTGCATTGAGCAGTGGAGCGGTAGGCAAAATAAGCCATCTATGTTGTTAAATTTCAACATAAAGACAATATGGAAACAAATTTTTCATATGAAATAACCTTACACAGTTCTTACTGCATACCAGTTTGTATGGCCCTTTGAATGAGTCCAGTTTGATGACAAAATAACCAAACATTTTAAACCTGGCAAGTCTGTTCAGGTTGGAGACCTTAAAAGTTAAAAAAAAAAAAAAAAAAAAAAAAAAAAAAAAAAAAAAAAAAAAAGTAAATCATATAAAGTAATGCAAAACTTTCTAGGTATGCATTTGGGTTTTTTTGTTTTTTTGTTTGTTTGTTTGTTTGTTTTTTGTGGTGGAGGAGTGGGGGTGTCAGTCAAAACCCCTCATTTAAAAAAATGCATTATTTGTCATTTTTAAGGCCATGTTATTGAAATCATGGGTTTAGTTTGAGCATTTTAATAATTTGGATATGCTGGGAGGCAATCTGACTGTGTGCTCACCAAACTTCATGGCCGTAGGATAGAAATTCAGGGAGTTATTGAAATCTGAAAATGGCTTTACAGCTAAAACACACTTTTCTGGGGTAAAACAAGAGGGAAAATCCCCAAAGTTAAATAATATAAAATTTAAAATGTTACAGATAGCTTAGTTTCTGGTGCCAAACTACATACACATAAAGTTGGAAAAAATCTGAGAATGATGCAGCAGTATATTCCCAAATGCTGTCTGATTTGACACAGAATGACCCTGAAAACGCTTTCACAGGCCAGATGGAGTGTAGCAGCAGAGACAGCAGGCATTTGTTTGTTTGGTTTTCTGGTTGTTTTTTTTTCAAGGGTCTGAGGTCTGAATCTCACTCTTTAGCACTCACCATCTACAGGGTTGACTGCCACAGCAGCTGTACTGCCAGCGATACAGCCTGAAATGAAGGAGACATAGAAGGGAGCAGGACCCTCCTTTCCCCTCTTCCCCAAGTTATTCAGATTCGCAAACAGAGGGAAGTAGATGACTGAGAAAGGAACATCCCTGCAGAGAGAGAGAGAGAGAGAGAGAGAAAGGCATGAACAGTGAAAAAGCAAATTAGAAACAATTTTTCATGCATTCATTTGCCGAAGCACTTAATACTTGAGTTGCAGGGATGCTGGAGCCTATTTCAGCCATCTCTGGGCAAAGGTCGGATACACCCTAAACAGCTCACAAATCCATTGCAGGGCCAACACACACAATCATTCACACTTACACCTAGGGGCAATTTGGTACAGCCAATTAGCCTAATGCCCATGTCTTTGGACTGTGGAAGGAGACCGGGGCACCCAGAGGAATCCCACACAAGCACGGACTTGCACGTATGTAAACTCCATACAGAAATACCATCGCCAAGCCCAGGACTTCATCCCAGGACCTCCTTGCTGCAAGCCGGACGTGCTATGCCACCGCGCTCCCCTCTGAGGAGGACATGCAAGACTACACCCGAATCAGAAACAGTGATAGAGAAAGAAACTATACATAATCATGTGACCAAAAAAAGTTCCAGGACTGTCCCTGTAGCAAACGAACAGAGCATGGCGTGGTCACGCGCATGCAGCAAGAGCGAACAATAACAGTCACATGGCATCATGACTCATGAGTGTGTGAAATTTACATGGGCATGTGGACCAGAGATCAAACTCCTGAACTCAGCAGTACAGATCCTTGAAATTTCAGCATGCCTATGGCAATAAAGCAACAAGAAGCAGTGGGTAAAGCTTTGCAGCTGGGATGTCCCACTCACTTACTCATTTGCCGAACCGATTCATCCTATTCAGGTTTGCAGGGACGCCGGAGCCTATCGCAGCCGACACTGGGTGAAGGCGGGGTACACCCTGAACACCTCGCCAGAGGTAATGTGAAACAGCCAGTTAGCCTAATGTGCATGTTTTTGGGCTGTCGGAAGACAAAAACAGTAGGTAATTATGTGACAGGGTGTGTTGGTCAGGCGACACACTGGTAGAACATCGAGACAAATAGATACGGGAAGGACAAGGAGTCTGGCTGCTGGTAGAGCACCGCTAAGTGGTGCGCTTATTCCCACATTGACCTGGGTGAGGCATTCTGAGTGGCATTTGTGCATCAAGGAGACAAAAACATCTTCCTTCAGTGACATCCTGCCCCCTTAAAGATTTTTAAGGGTCTCCACTGGATGAAATCTAAAGACTTAAGACAGCATCACTGAAACATGTGTAACACAGGTCCTGATGTTGACAGCGCAGTATGGTGACTCACGTGATCATCAACATGTGCATCAAAGTGCTTTCATTACTGTGCCACGCTCGGTTCATTTACCACAGGGACAGTCTGGAAACCTTCTGGTCTCACGTCATATTACTTGTGTGTGTGTGTGTGTGTGTGTGTGTGTGTGTGTGTGTGTGTGTGTGTGTGTGTGTGTGTGTGTGTGT
>JBCNYH010000007.1:5528814-5550996 GCA_039654325.1 Tandanus tandanus
ATAGATAGCCTATTTAATTTTACCTTCACCAAGGAGGTTATGTTTAACCAACCGATCTGTGTGTTTGTTAGCAGGATTACACAAAAGGTTTTGTGTGGATTTTCAGAAAATTTCTATCAGAGGCGGGGCTTTGTAAAAGTAAGACCCCATTAGATTTCGGAGATGATTTGAATCAAATTCTGGATCCAGGATTTTTTTTAAGGAATCTTTAACACTGTGAAATACAAAGACTTTTGACATTTTGGTTCTTAAAGACGATTGCTGAGCTTGGCAGAGGTTTGCGCTCTCAGAGTGCTCTTTTTTAAATGCTATGCCATGATTTATATGTTTACATACATTGGTTGTTACATGGGGAACAATTAAATGCTTTGTAATAGGGCATAATTGAAGAACAGTGATGTAGCATTTTGGACGCCTCACGACACCCCAGCAAGTAGAGCATGTATAGCATGTCAGAATTTTTTTGTACTGTCTCACTAAGTTGTACACCTCCTATGGCATGTTCCTTGATGTTCCTTCTGTGACCATGATTGACAGTTTCTTGACCCTCCTTTAAGACAACACACAAGGATTGATTGTGGTCAAATTGGTAGTGTTTCCAGTCTCCCATCTAGAACATGGCAAGAATTTATGATTGCCTAATCTGACATGGAGAACGTTGTGAAAGATTACATGAAGTAAAATTAGATTTAAACGTAAAAACCTCAGAAAACAGCTGCATCATGTAACAAGAAAGTATAGGATTATATTACATAAATGGAATTTTATATCATTTTGGTCATTAGCTGTAAATATTTTTTTTACTCTTGCTATTGTTTCATTAATAAAATATAGGTTTTTAAATAATCTTTGCTTGAAAATGTTAGTTCAGACTTGTTTGCTTCCTAAAAAAGTGTTTCTGTAGGACTGAAGTTAGGTTTTAGTTCACCTTTTACCTTTAGGCTCCTTTTTTTCCACTCAAAGTGCAAACTCCTGAAACAACCCCACAGTGATTAGTGTGTGAAGTCGTGCTGCTGCTGACTGCTGTGTATCTGCACCGTTAGATCACTGGCCGCCGAGAAGGGTCACGTTTTTTCCTGAGTCGGGAGCGCGCAATAGAGCGTGTCGGGTGCGAGCACGGCACGCGACGGCTAGCCGCAACATTGTTTTTTTTTTTTTTCCTCCTTCAACCGTGTAACAATATCCTTGGCCCCATATCCAGTCCAGAAGATCCTGATTATTGGATACAGTTCACTGAAGGAAACAATGCAACAGGAAAGCCCTTGAACATTAACAGCTCATTGTTATTATTATTATTATATGAGGTACTAGTAGCAGTATGGGAGCATGTATCTAGCAGGAATGGTGTGATGATGATCTGAGCGCTCTACACAACCCTCACAATGAACAGCAGGGAAATAGGAGAGTGAGATGGAAGAGGGATCTTCATTAAGCGCTTATAACCGATTACTAGAGGTGCATGACAGAATCATGTGTGACCATGGAAACCCTTCTAACAGAAAAGCTTTAGGGAATCCCACCTCGCCACATAACGGGAAACGAGCACACACACACACCCCTACTGCATTACTACTCCTCCAGATTAACGCGCTCTCTTAACTGCATTGCATCCCTAATCATCCAGCATTCTGATCTCAGAAACATGGCACAGCACCGACTTAATAAAAGACTTAACGCGATCATACCGTTCACTGCTGTGCGTCCCGTTATGTTTTAAACCCGTAATCACGTCTGCTTCACTCCTCCCGCCGATGCGCTCCGACACACCGACTAGAGCCGACTGTCGCCAACCGTCTCCGGCCCCCTTAAAGCGAATAAAACACCCCCCCTAAAAACAAATAGAGTCGCGGAGACCGGAGGAAAGGAGAAGAAGCTGAGGAGGAGAGGTGAGGGAGCGAAAAAGGAATGCGGTGGCCGGGATGTCAAGAAGAGGAGAGGAGAGATCTGCGCCCTCTTGTGCCAGACCCCGTTCCTGTAGCCCGACTTGAAGGGGCGGAGCAATGAGCGCGGTGTCACCATGACGACATAGCCCGCTCCGCACTCAGCGACCTTGATGTAAAAATAACCAGGACGCATTACGTGGCCGTCGGCTACGTCCCGATCTGCGTACATGCGCACTAAGCAGTGCGCAACGATGGGTACCGCTAAATCATGAACTTTCCAGTGCGCAATTTGGGATTCCTCTGAGACTAGGATGATCTCACAGCACGTTTATTTCTGTGAGTTAATAATTAAAACATACACAATGCAATACACAGATACTGTTCAGTGCACACCTGACCATCATGTCCATAAAAACCTTTCTAAATTTCGGCGCACGCCGGAGGGGATCTGCGTTCATCCGTATTTATTTAGCCACCAGAGCATGACTGAGGTCTGATGGGTTCAGATTGTCACATTGTTCAAATATGTTCAGTGGGGTTGAGGTCAGGGCTCTGAACAGGACGCTCGAGTTCTTTCTGTCCAATTTTGGCACACCATGTGTTCAGCTTGCTTTGTGCACAGGGGTATTGTCGTGTTGGTACAGGGTGCAGGAACCACCCCTTAGTTCCAGTGAAGGGGAAACTGTAGTGCTAGAGTTTACTGGAAGCTCTCTTGGTAGTGTGGTGGAGATTGTGTTTGTTTTGGCAAACAAACTTACTATTACAGAGATTCTGATCGTGAAAGATATCCTGTACCATTGTAGGCTCTGGGGAAAGGTGATGGTCAGGTGTCCCCCAAATATAAACCCCCAGACATGTATAATGTATTATATTTCACTCGTGGTTCAAATATAAATCAGGGGCAAAACACATTAGGAATATACACACTTCAGTGCACTTGACTGGTTCCAGTTTCAGTTCATAATCGTCGAACACAAGGCTGGTGTGAGGTTCAGGAGACAGAGAGGGGACGGGAAGAAGTTTGTTCAGCAGACATGTGTGAAGAGCTGATTCATCCCAACAGCAGCCATAGCAACCAACACACTTTGGAAAACATGACAGATGGGATACTGCAGAGAAGTGTGTGTGTGTGTGTGTGTCCTTTGTTGGGACCTAATTCTGTTTACACAGTCACATTATGGGGACCTATCTTCCTTATTGGGACAAAACACTAGCCCCGTAAGGTAAATCATAAAATTTTATAAATAAACTTTTTCATAAAATTGTAAAGACATTTAAAGATCTGGGTCAGGTTAAGGTCTGATTAAGGTTAAGGTTCAATGAAGATTAGTGTTCGATTAAGGTTATGGTTAAGTTAAATGAATGTAAGTGAATCCATTGTCCCATGAAGTTATGGATACAATACTCTGTGTTTTTAAAATATGAAATGACCAGCACCTTTAGTGTGATTTATGTATTTTTGTACATGTCTCTATCCCCTCTCCAGTGTGTGTGTGTGTGTGTGTGTGTGTGTGTGTGTGTGTGTGTATCAGCTTAATTGCAATTGAGTAGAAGTTGTCGGGGTCTGTGTCTCTAGGCCCACCCTCTTCAGGGATTCTGTGTACTTCCTTTTCCCCAGATTCACTATATCCTCCACTTCCTCAGCAAGGTCCCGCCTCCCGCTCTCGATCAGAGCATCGATTAGCCGTGGGATCGCTCCGGCTCCCGCCTTCTCCTGTCCTCGCGCCCAATGGAAGAGCATCTCTAACACCATGGCTCCAAGGTTATCTCTGAAACACACACACACACACACACACACACACACCATCAGAGTTTTCTCAGCCATATGGTACGGGACTGAATCTTCACAGCTGGAGTGGTGAATTCAGACGTTTAGTATTGCATGATAAAATGCTGGATGAGGGAGGAGTATGTACTTAACACAGTGTGACATGTAGGTGGGACTGAGGTGTTTAACGTAGTTCACTGTACTTGAGAAAAGTAAGATGAGAAAGTAGGTTCAATTTAAAGAATTAAGTAAGGAACACTACAGCCCGGGCTCAGCGAGGGTGGCTTGCGTGGGTTTCTTCAGGGTACTCGTTTCCTCCACAGTGCAAAGACATGCATATTAGGCTAAGTGGCTATTCCAAAAATTGCCCCTAGGCTGGGGGCACTTGGGTGGTTGTGCGATATACACCATATTGGCTATCCATCCTGGGTATAAATAGCATCTCCCAATAATAATGCGCCCATTATAACGTCGATTTTACAGCTCTGGAAAATATTAAGAGTCAGATCACTTCTAATGGGATTCATAACTATACAGGAACAGCTCATACACAGGGTCCTGCACACTCCACATATTCTAACACTCATAATAAAATCAATGGATAAAAAAGAGAGAGAGTGTTATGTAACAGTATATTTATCGTTATCAGAAGGAGTCTGGGTTTGATTCGCTTTATAAGAGTCACAGTGCTTAATTAAAATCATTATCACAGCAAAGTGCTCAGGACAGAGGAGTTTCTATATACCAGGAACCAGTGGTTTGGGGGAGAGAGGGAGAGAGAGAGAGAGAGAGAGAGAGAGAAGGGAAAGAGAGTAGGAGTGAGAAACAGAGGCGGATTGAGTGGGGACAGAGGGGGAGAGAGAGAGAGAGGGAAAAGAGTGAGAAACAGAGGGAGATAGAAAGAAAGAGGGAATGAGAGGAGAAAGATTGAGAGAGTGAGAAAGTAAGAGTGAGAAACAGGGAGAGAGAAGAAGATTGAAAGGGGGACAGGGGGGAGAGAGAGAGAGAGAGAGAGAGAGAGAGAGAGGGAGAGAGAGAGAGAGACAGAGCGAGAGAAACAGGGAGAGAGAAGACAGAAAAATATTGAGAAGGGGACAGGGAGAGAGAGAGACAGGGAGAGAGAGGGAACAGGAAGAGAGAGGGGGAGAGAGTAAGAGTGAGAAACAAAAGGAGAGAGAAGAGAGAAAAAGATTGAGAGGGGGGACAGAGAGAGAGAGACAGAGAGAGAGAGGGAACAGGGAGAGAGAGGGGGAGAGAGTAAGAGTGAGAAACAAAAGGAGAGAGAAGAGAGAGAAAAAGATTGAGAGGGGGGACAGAGAGAGAGAGAGGGAAGAGTAAGAGTGAGAAACAGGGAGAGAGAAGAGAGAGAAAGAGATTGAGAAGGAGACAGGGAGAGAGAGAAAGAGAGAGACGGGACAGGGAGGGAGAGGTGGAGAGAGTAAGAGTGAGAAACAAAGGGAAGGAGCAGAGAGATAGAGATTGAGAGGGGGACAGGGAGAGAGGAAAGAGAGAGGGGGGAGGGGAGAGAGAGGGAGAGAGAGTGAACAGGGAGAGAGAGGGGGGAGAGTAAGAGTGAGAAACAGGGAGAGAGAAGAGAGAGAAAGAGATTGAGAAAGGGGACAGGGAGAGAGAGAAAGAGAGAGACGGGACAGGGAGAGAGAGGTGGAGAGAGTAAGAGTGAGAAACAAAGGGAAGGAGCAGAGAGAGAGATTGAGAGGGGGACAGGGAGAGAGGAAAGAGAGAGGGGGAGAGAGAGGGGGGAGAGAGAAAGAGAGAGAGAGGGAGAGAAAGAGATAGTCGAGAGAGAGAGAGAGAGAGAGAGAGAGAGAGAGAGAATGAATGAATATCACATACATGAGAAAAGGAGCTACTTTGATACTTTGACCCCCAGACATTCCACAGCATTACCTTTAACTATAAACCAGTAAATCGTTTGATGTTTTACACAGTAATTAATTACACATTGTAATTGCTGCCATGTTGCTGTAGTAGAGGCAGAAGAACAAACTCCAGACTGTGCTGCTGTACAATAAAGGGTGAGGGGTAGCATCCCTTCTCTTGAGCATCGTGAGCATGAGCGTCACTCCCTCCTCACTACACTTTATTATCTTCAATGCATTTATAATCTGCTACTGCCCAAGATTGGACATGGAGAAGATTCTGGAAACTGAGGGGACACAGACACACACACAATACACTGATCATTTTGTGTGTGTAGAATCCCCTGCAGTATCCCAGATGGCCCACTGATAACTGACAGCGAAGAGATTAAACAATAGCACTAATGCATATTCATGTTGCCTGCTTAATTTTTGTCTTTTGTCATCTGCCTTCAGCTAAGCAGCACGCGCACACACACACACACACACACACACACACACACACACACACACACACACAGCTATGATTAATCAGAAATAACACACACGTACAATGTAATCAGTTAACAGATGGACGTGTATATGTCTCTATAACTCTGGAAGTTTAAATTCCTCTCCTTACAGAAATATGTTTGCCTGGTAATATTTTGATTACTATCTTGCGCCACAGCATAAGCAGCCACTGAAGCGTGACTAACAGCGCCATCTGGTGGCTCACAGGTGCTCTCTGCTTCTTTGGCACTCCCTGTGACGCACACACCTGTGTTTGAACTGGATCCGATCCAGCTCGTTATAGCTGATGCCCAGGTTGATGCCGACGTTGCGCCAGTCCTGGCTCATGCGTAACGAGATGGACAGCAAGTTGGTCTCCGTCAGATATCCGCTCTCGGGGTCACCGAGGTTCAGCGGAGGGTACTGCCGCTCGGCGTACACACTGCCCTCCTGGTCAACACTCTGTGTGTGTGAGAATACAGGTTGCTGCTGAGTGTCATTTGGTTATAAGTGATTAGTTGTGGTTGTTTTTAAAGAACTGTGTAACACAGTGTATAGTATGTGTTCAGTCTGTGACTCGTACAGGAAGTCTAAGAGGAAGTGTAGCCATCCACTGGCTGTCGTTGCCTTTCCTTTTCCGAGCAACTTCCTCTGGAAGGTCACTGGGTACCTCGCCTCTGTAGAACGATACCTGAGAAAACACACACACACACACACACACACACACACACACGTATTGTCTCTGAAAATATAAATAGAACCAAGAGTCACATTCCAGGCCCATTACTCACCTGTCCTCGAACAATTCCCACACGCTGGTGTGTGGGACACACGTGTACCTCTTTAATGTTTTTCAGGTGAGAGTAGAAGGTGAAGGACAGTCTACCCTCTCTGCAGTCTGGTCGATCTGACACAACATGACATCACACATCAATGTGATACAGAACATCCTTTAAGCACTAAAGGCACCGTCATCCATTCTGGAGAAAGACTGTATTAGTAACTCAACAAATATATAAACAAGTACAAACTTCCTCTCAGTGCTTCTCCAGAAGCTTCATCCCATCCCAAATTCATGTACACAAAGAGCCAAGGCAAACAATGACATCACCATCTCTCCTCCCTCTCCTCTTCCCCTTGTCCTGTGCATGAGCATGGACACCCCCCTGTTGCTGATTGGCTGGAATAGTGTTATGTGGCTCCCTCAAAGGCAATTTCTTTGTTTTCACATTTACAGAGCCAGGACTGGGGCAGCAACGGTGGTTTAGTGGTTAGCAAGTCCACCTCACATAAAGAAAGCCCCGGATTCGAGTCCCGGGCTCGGTGTTTCTGTGTGGAGTATACATGTTCTCCCCGTGCTTGTGTGGGTTTCCTCCGGGTGCTCTGGTTTCCTCCCACTTTCCAAAGACATACACATTAGGCTACTTGGCTGTTCCAAATTGCCTTTGTGAATAGTTGTGTGTATGGTGGTCCTACGAAGGTCTGGCGAGCTGTTCAGGGTGTGCCCCGCCCTTGCCCGGTATTGGCTGAGATGGGCTCCAGCATCCCCGTGATCCTGGGAGGATTGAGCGGTTCGCAAATGAGTAAGTGTATGAGAACCAGGACTGTGTATTTTTTTTCAGCACACACAGAACGGACCAGTGGTGGCTACTCTAAAACAACAGGGGAAGTTCTACCTCCTCTAAATGTCATGAAGGATTTAGTCAAATATGTAGCGATGTATTTACATTAATATTAAATATAAAGAGTGCTAGAATGTGTTCTTGGCTAGTTCAGAATCAGCAATCATTTTTCTCAGGGGATTTTATTCCCCTCATACATTCCCATGGCAGGGCGGTACATCAAAACCCATAGAAGCGCAGCAAAGCAGGACCTTTACTGTTCTCTGGGACTCTAAGGGGAGTGGGTGGGTCAGGACACAGGGCTGCTGCATGATGATTGGAGGAACGGTCAACTGGAATCTCTTTTTGATTGACAGCAGCATATAAAAGCTTTTCAAGTTTAGTTAAACACATATTTTTTTAGCAAGTAACTGATGCGCAGTCTGTTTTTGTTAGCAATATAGCTCCTCGGTGTGAGTGTGAACATGAATGCTTTGTGTGTTAGCCCTGCAATGGCTGAGATAGGCTTTGGCCTTAAAGCCTTAACTTTTAGTAAAGTTTGCTAGTTAGCAGTGTATGATGGTAAATAATGTGAGGGACTCAGGGCAGCAGGGCAGATATGCATCCAAGATTGATTTTGTTCAGAAGTCAGGAAAAATTCTCCTAGTATGAGAAGGTGAGCTGGCTGACAGGAAGTGTTCTGATAAAAAAAATCTTTTTAATAAAACCATCTCTGGGTGTTTGGTTAAACTGGATTTTGGGGACCTGGCTAACCTTCACAGGACACACATAAGAATTTACATATAAATAATGTCATGCAGTATTTGACCATTTGAGTATTTGATTTATGTTGTAAACCCACAATGTGCTTCCCCTGTCTGACAGATCACCAACCGCCAAGGGAATGGACAGCTTGCAAAGCTAGCTAGTGCAGACAAAGAGTGACAAACATGATAACAAGCAGCACAAAGAAACCCAATTACACACACACACACACACACACACACACACACACACACACACACACACACATATACATATATATAAATATATTTATATACATTATAGAGGGAAATAAGAATAGTCCAGTGCCAATGTTCGCTAAAATGAAAAGCCAAGACAAAAAATGTGTAACATTTGGCAGTTTACACAAAAAATAATAGCATTAGCAATAACAATCCCTGTGTGTGTGTGTGTGCATATGTGTGTGTCTGTGTGCCATTTGTTCTACAGCTTCTACAGTACAACAGGTTTATAAACTATTCCTACACACACTACCCAACCCAAGAACAAATAAGGTCTCCAAACCAATTACAAACTATACAAACAAGCTATATATATATTTATTTATATATAAAGCTATATTCTAATGTATCTGTGGAGTAATGTGTGTGTGTCTGTGTGTGTGTGTGTGTGTGTGTGTGTGTGTGTGTGTGTGTGTGTGTGTGTGTGTGTGCGCACACCAGAGGTGATGTCAATGCCTCTCTCAAACCCAGCAAAGAACTGTTCTCCTTCCAACAGGTTACACACATCTGAAGGCTGAGGACCATCATACTGCTCTGATAGAGAGGCTAACCTATTGTCGACCTGCACACACACTCACACACACACACACACACACACACACACACACACACACACACACACACACACTTTATATTGGAGTTGTATTCAATCACAAGCTATACAATCGAGAATTTATGCCCATCACCATAGCAACTACAGCAAAACATATTAAATAAATACATTACAATCTGTTATACGCATCACTAACAGTTCTAGACATATCACCAAATAACATTATTATGGTTTTGTAGTATTACAGTCCTGCGCAGAAATAAATATCATAAACATGTACATACAGATGGATTATTTTTATGGTGCACACACACACACACACACACACACACACACACACACACACACACACACACACCTTATCAGAAGGCAGGCACTGCAGTAGCACTTGTGTGAGGTCCGTTCTTCTCTGCAGCACCAGAAACTGAACCCTGAACTGCTTTAGTCTGTGGTACACTTTCCTTACTACTCCACTAATGCAGCTGTGAGTGGTGTACCACAGCCAGTACCTACATACACACACACACACACACACACACACACACACACACACACAGCACAGATTTATAAATACAAGGTTTATCCTAGTCATCCATTTAAAGGTTGTACGTACAGTCACTAAGAATTAAAGGAGCAGTATGTAACTTTAGGGGACCTGTCTAGATATTTAAAAGAACTTACAGTGCTGACACACTTAGTGTTTCTTCCCTGTTCTGCCATTACAAGTAATTCTATAGGTCCATAGGGTACTTTTCAGAGACCTGTGGAATGATGTCACTTTTTAACCTTCTGACCACTCGAGCTGCAATTAGGGGGCCAAGCACAAAAGAAATGGAGGACAATGTGCCAGTCGAATAATTCTGGCAGTCAAATGGTAACAGGCAGATTCAGACATGGTGTTGATACAAAAGGCCAAAAATATTTCATCAGTAAACATATAGCAACAATGCTACGAATTACAGTCCTGTCACAAACCTTACATTCCGCACCTTTAATCCAAGGCTTACAAAGAAATAGTGCAACCACATGTACACAAACCAAAACACATGATATTACACCGCTGCATTAGACAGTATAACCCTGTTTGCATGGTCTCATGACTCACCATGAGAAATGCGTGACAGAAAAGATGGCATAGAGATGTGTGATGTATAGAGACACCTGAGCGGTGACATCAGACCAGGTTTGAGCCACAGGGTCACCGTGCAGCAGGTGCAGCCGAGACATGTCCACTGTATGTCCTAAACATAAACACACACACACACACACACACACACACACACACACACACAAAACGTGTTTATTCTAACGTGTGAGAGCTAAAAATAAATTAATAAATAAGATAAATAAACAAAAGAGTTTAAACACCAGTTAATCCAGGTGGAAGAGGGATCTGCACTTTGACTGGCTGGAGGAAGTGCATGCTGGGAGTTTGGGAGAGGCAGAGGAGGGGGCTGGCGCTGGCGTGTGGGTCTCCCGTCAGATCCTGCACTTCTGACTGCACCACCTGCAGCACCTGGGTATAGAAAATAAATTATCATTATAGGTGTTTGAAGTTGTATAACGCCCCTATTTATAGACCGTGCATCAATACTGACCCCAATGTACTCATCACTCATCTCACTCATGCGCCCAGCCACTTAATCCTCTACACTGTGCGAAGGCTGGGTACACCCTGAACCGCTCGCCAGACCATCGCAGGGCAACACACACAACCATTCGCACTCACACTCACACCTAGGTGCAATTTGAAGCAGCCAATTAGCCTAACGTGCATGTCTTTGACATGCCAGAGGAAACCGGAGTACCCGGAGGAAACCCACGTAAGCACGGGGAGAACATGCACACTCCACACAGCAAGGCCGAACAAGGGACTCGAACCCAGGACCTTCTTGCCGTGAGTTGGACGTGCTAACCGATACGCCACGGTACCGCCCACCTGCATATATTAAAGTTTATCATTAAAATAAACAGATCAGTCCCCATAGAGGGATCTGTATATCGAAGGTACACACCTGCAGCGTGACGGTGCGTGCTTGTGTTGTGCAGTTCGGAGGAAAAGTGAGTTTGATCCCAGGGTCATAACGAGACACCAGTAGCGCCCCGTCTGGCAACACCGAGCAACAGTCTCTGACAGGACGGGAGACAGCCACAAACCAGGAAAATTGTGTCACAGTGCAGCATGCTAGCTGTACACACACACACACACAATAAATAAAACATCAATGTGAGTTTAATATGTAAATAAAGTCTACGATATAGAGCTAGCTATTAGATATTTAGTGATCTGTGTTACCCGTGCAGGTCGGCCCCGTGGCCTACAGCTGTGCCTCTGGCTCCCTCTCCTGGTATGAGTGGGAAGTGTACTCCAGGAGTGACCATCATACCTGCGCACAATCACCTCCCCTTTACGAGTCCTGTGGTACGGAACACACACTTCTACAGGCTGGAAAGCACAAAAATAAACAACAAAAATATCTGACATGAGTGAGCAGCACCTAAGAGAACACAACGGCCTAAACATGATTCATTCCCCAAAAATAAAATAAAACGAGATTAAAGTGGTTTCATGCGATCTCACCTTGTGAAATGTGACACCGTGTGGAAGCAGTTCCAGCGGACGACTCAGGAGGAAATCATGCTCCTCGAGCCATATCCACTTCCTGTCTGGTTTTCTCTCGGCCCATTTGAACTGTGTGAAGCTCTTAACGCAGCCTGGGGGAAACACGAGCTCGCCGCCACCAGGAAGGAAAACATGACGTCCAGCAGGGCACACTGAAAACCTGGGGAACGGATCATAAAATGAGATGTGGAAGAGGGAAACGGAAGGGTGTGGCCATACCTTGAAATGGTGTTTTGATTAATTTACTTGTGCTGGTTGAAGGCGAGGTGTAACTCCAGGATCGGGGAGTCAGTGTGAGCTGTGAGGGACACATGACCGTAATCGTGTGTTAAATCAGTATGAAAAATACATGCGATATATCATAATAAAGTGACTCGTCAATGCATGTAGGCTTTACTTCAGTATGTGACACGTGGTTTGAGTGAAACTTTGTACCACCTGGTGGTGCAGGAGGGAGTGGCGGGGGCGTCGGCGGTCGGCCCAGCGGGTTATTTCGTACGTCCAGTCTGGTTAGCTTAGGGAGGGATTTCACAGACTCTGGGATGCTTCGCAACTCGTTACTGTGGATTGCCAGCACCCTCAAAGAGCACAAGGAACCTAAACAGAACAAAGAGGGTCACCTTCAAGAGACTATGTAGGGGTATTATATATATGTGCTGTTGCCATGTTTTTTCCTCACTCCTACAATAATCTCCTTTAACTTCATCATTACCGAGTCACTAGTTTATCTATATATTGGCGTTAAAAAGATACTAGCATACGATAATACATCATCCACTCATACATACCTCACTCACTCTCACTTATTTGCCAAACTGCTTAATCCTGATTAGAGTCGCCGGGAGACTGGAGCCCATCCCAGCCGACACAGGGCTTGCTAACCACTCCGCCACCGTGCCGCCCTAAGCATACCTTGTTAAATGTCTTTTAAATGTAGTTTTCTGCGTTTTTAACTCCTTTTGCATAAAATTAGTTGACAATCCTAATTCATTACATTAGAACATTTTACAATATCTGTTATGTTAATATCTGTGTGATAAACACGTAAAAAAAATGAGGTCATAAATGAACGCACTCATCATTTTAGTGGCTAAAACTTGCTTGAGGGTTAAGACTCCGCCTACTTTTGCTCCATAAGCACCCTCATCATGTCATGTTTAAAAGAAAAATACAAGCTTTAACGAGAATATTTCTTAATTCCGTCTCACTAGTTTGAAAGGAACACGTTAGCACATTAATTTCCATTCATACATATTTATTTTCACTTGTTATATACTCTCACTCACTCATCTGCCAAGCAGCTTAATCCTATTAGGGTCGCAGGGAGGCTGGAGCCTATCTCAGCCGACATTGGGCAAAGACAGGGTACACCCTGAACAGCTCGCAAGCCCAACGCACACACACAAAACCATTCACACTCACAGCAGGGGGCAATTTGGAACATCCAATTAGCCTATCGTGCATGTCTTTGAACTGTGGGAGGAAACCCGAGTACCAGGAGGAAAAAAACACATGGGGAGAACATGCAAACTCCACACAGAAGCGCACGAGCCTGGGACTCAAACCCCGGACCTTCTTGCTGTGAGATGGACACAAGCACTATGCCACCGTGCCGCCACCCAGTATAGTGCACGTATGATTCGAGAAAGTCTACTGTTTATAAATTTTGTCTTCGTTTTTGTCCCTATTATGCTTTTTCACTAATACAGTGCTGTAAGAAAAAACTTATCATCCACTCGCTCTCTCTCTGATCCGTCTCGTAGTGCCAAAGAGGTTTTTTTTATTAAAATGAGAAACTGAGCTTTAAAGGTGCAATTCATCGATTCAGCACAGACTATGAACTTAACAACCAAACAAACATGCGCCTCCCTTCAGTGCTCCTTTAGAAGCTCCGCCCCCATGCCCAAAATTCTTTGGTGCACATTCCCAAACACTATCAACAACACCTCGATCTCCTCAGGCGCTCAGCAGCAGGGTCCATATATTCTCCAGAACAAACTACTAGTTGCTGATTGGCTGGAATAGTGTTGTGTGGCTCACACTAAGTCACATTCTTTGTTTCTCAGCTACAGAGTCACCGCTCTGGGAAAACACCACTTTTTTTTTTTCAGCACACACATAAATTGGGCAGCTAGCCAACCGAGTAACCAGTTAAACTGACACAAAAAAAGACACGAATGATGTGTGAATAGGACATTCAGGCACATTTCAGGACTGTACTCACTGAACTACCTTCTCTGTGGATTGTCTGCGCTTTGTGAATTACAGACTGTATCACGGTCTTGGGTTCATAAGTCCACCTAGAACCGATTCTACACACCACCTTACCCAGTGTCTCGGGCAGTTCTCGAAGCCTGTTGGCCGAGAGCTCCAGCGTGTGGAGGTTGTTCAGCAGGCTGAGCTCGTCGGGAAGACTCATGAGCTGGTTGAAGGACACATCCAGTTCTTGGAGCACATGCAAAAGTCCAAGTTGTGAAGGCAGAGTCTGCAGTTCATTCCCCAGAACGCTGAGATGCCGCAGGGCCACCAGACCACCCACATCTTCAGGCAGGCAGGTCAGACGGTTATGGCAGAGCAGAAGCTCGGAGAGGTGATGAAAAGAGAGCAGGCAGGACGGGAGAGATGAGAGACGATTGAAGGAGAGATCCAGGTGCACCAGGAGGGAAAAACTAGAGAATGAGGAAGGGAGAGAGGTCAGAAGGCCAGGGAGGGGTTCTCCTTGGGCATCGTAGAAGCGGTGACCTGGGAGAGCGAGAAAGAGAGGGGAGAGATTAGAATAAGCAACAGTGTAATAACGTAGCTAAAAACCAGTCAAAGTGAGAACATAGGTGTGTGTGTGTGTGTGTGTGTGTGTGTGTGTACCACGAATAGCTAATGAGCGCAGCTGAGTGAGATGAGGGAGAACACGGAGCGCTCCTTCCAGTGCATCCTCATCTTCGGAGCCCAGTCGGACATACCGTACCCGCTTCATCCGCTCTGGCGCACTCTCCCACAGAGTGGGCATCACTGCACTCCCACGCCGATAGACATCCAACACCAGTCTCCCGTCCACTAGCACTGAATCAGGCACGTGAGGAGGAGTGAGAGACAGCTGCGGAGACGAGGAGGAGAGAGACAAGGTGGAGACGAGAGCAGAGGGAGAGGGGCAGGAGGAAGAAGACGAGCTACAAGAAGAAGATGGGAAGGCAACTCCGTTTCCAAGTGCACGTCCGTGAAGAAAGTTTGGCGTCGGCGCTGGTCCTTCCCGTCCCACTCCATGTTTATATTCCATGCTTGGTGTAGATCCGTGATCTGGACCCGACCCTCCTCCAGGAACTCCAACAACATCCGTTTCCGCAGTCATCTCCCTGAAACGATCCGGTCTTTCCTCGTCGCCGTCTCCTGTGGATCCCTGCGGAGAACACTCTTCCTCTCTCTCCATCCTCTTTGTTTCTCTTTCAGATTCTGAATAAAGTCAGCCTGGGAGTGTCAAAACCGACACGTGACACCTCGTGTCTTTCTCCTGCAGCGGGATGGAGATTGGACCACATCACCAACCCGGCCCATGCTGAGATACCCTAGTCCAGGCAAGCCCATGCCTGTCAAGAGATGGAAGGTGTAAATTGAAAAAGCCAGATCTATTACCTGATGTCTCTCTACTCAGTGCAGACTGACTGAAAAACAATGCAGCACTAAAACTGGAGTCTGGTCCTGAGCCCTTATTGTGACATTCAGGATAACTTTACAGTTTACAGTTGAGGACAGAGGGAAAAAAAATGTAAGGAGTTTAATTCAATGCCGGGTATAAAGTCAAACCGCCTGGTATTAATGAGTTAAACTCGAGTGTTAGGTGAAGTTAGCACTCCTCATGTTTTGGAAAGTTTTTGCTAGCCCATGTTAGCCAGCTAGCTAAATACAACCTGTCAAAACTGACAGCGAGGATTTAAGGCTAAATATCACAACTTCCTTCGTTAAAAAGGTAAACATGTTCTCAATGTAACCAATACCTGTAACTCAGCGTGTGTGTTTACAGTTTAAACTCAAATACCGTCCCCATAGCAACCTACAGTACTTCCTTATCAAAACACTTTTACAACATTTTTATACAACATTTGCACGCGCGGAACTTTGAAGGAGGAGGCGGGACATGAGGTCTTAAAGAGACAGTGCAGTATTTTTGTCTTTTTTTCACTTCCTGTAAGGTTCACATCAGGGACGTAGGCTGTAAGTTTCTTTTAGTATCTACAAAGCTGAATAAAATGATCTCTGCAATATAAATGGCATGCACCCCTCAGATTTTGAAATGGATTTCGAATTTCAGTTAATGTAACAATATTAATGGTCGGCACGGTGGTGTAGTGGTTAGCACGTCCGCCTCACAGCAGGAAGGTCCTGGGTTCAATTCCCAGGCTCGGGCATTTGTGTGTGGAGTTTGCATGTTCTCCCTTGTCTGCATGTTATGCTTGCATGGGTTTCCTCTGGGTACTCCGGTTTCCTCCCACAGTCTAAAGACATGCACAGTCGGCTAATTAGCTGTTCCAAATTGACCCTAGGTGTGAGTGTGAGGGTAAAAGGTTGTGTGTGTTGCCCTGTGATGGTCTGGCGAGCTGTTCGGGGTGTATGTCACCTTCGCCCAGTGTTTGCTCCAGCCTCCCTGCGACCCTAATAGAATTAAGCAGTTCGGGAAATAAGTGAGGGACGAGTGAGTGAATCACGATATATTTTTTTTATTATTATTATTAACCCCCACCCAGCCCGCCCCAGAATAGCCCGGCCACGGATATTCTGAATGATGAATAATGAATCACGATATTTAAAACATGATTAATACCAGGTTATGCTTCATAGCCTTAGGAGTCCTCTGGCCTACATTCATCGTATATAATTTTGTAATTTATTTCCAGATCAGTGTCATAATATTTTAGAAATTCTAATAATAATTCTAATAATCTAATCATCTATAATTCTAAAAAAAATACAGATAAAGGACTAGGGTATTCTACTGTAAACTGTGAAAGGTAAGTCTGTTGAGCTATTACACCCGAGCCTAGTGGCTCATCAGGCCGGAGCTTATCCCCGGCTTCCGTAGCATGGAGCAACTAGGTGTTCAACTCCTCCTGGATGGGACGCTAGTCCATCTCAGGTTACCTTCCCAGCATTTTTTTACTGGTACCCATTTATACTGCTGGGTGGACAGAGGCACACTTGTGGAAAAGTCCTAGCCCAGGGGTCTTAGCACGGTGAGAGTCTTAGGGTATTCAAACCCACAACCTCCTGATCATGAGCCCAGCACCCTAACCACTACGCCACCAGCCCCACGACTGTAAACTGTAGTATTATGATAAATCCCACACTAGGTTGAATGTACAGTATGTTGGAGAGGACGTCAGTAATGGATCAACAAACTGATATCAGAAAACACAGAACGGTCCGAGACCAGATCGTGCATGATGGGGGTTTTTTAAATATTATTTCCTGCTTGCCTGGACATGTTGTGTTTTTGTTTGTCCTGTTTCCTTGCCCCAGCTGTTTTATTTCAGGAGTCTCCATTCCCCTGAGATTAAGAACATATTTTAATGCTATCATCTCATTCATCCCAGGGGAAGAGAATAAAAGGCACAGGATGAGAACACATAATCTATCACCACATAACAATCTGAAGAATTTTATTTTTGAAACAGGCGTGCAAATCACACATTTTGTATTATTATGTGGCCTTCACGTGGAGTAATGGTTAGCACATCCACCTCTCAGCAAGAAGGTCCAGGGTTCGAGTTTCCATGTGGACTTTGAATTTTCTCCCCGTGGTTGCATGGGTTTCCTCCGGGTACTCCGGTTTCCTCCCACAGCCCAAAGACATGTACATTAGTCTAACTGGCTGCTCCAAATTGCCCCCTAGGTGTGAGCGTTAGTGGATTTGTGCTTGTCAACCCTGCGACGGTCTGGTGAGCTGTTCAGGGTGTGTCCCATTTTCGCACAGTGTCGGCTGCAGTAGGCTTCAGCCTCCCTTCAGTCTTAACAGGATTAAACGATTCGGCAAATTAATGAGTGATGAGTGAGTGTATTGATCCAGGATGCATTTTTTTTTTTTTTTTATGAAAAAAGAGCTGACATGCCCTTTCCCTGTTACCGCCCTGTGACTGACCCTACAAGGTACTTGGTAAAGTGTTTCCATGAGGCGCTATCTGGCACACTGTCCAAGAAGGAGGCCAAAGGAACACAAATAGGGGTTTTGGACATAAATGTTCACAACACATTCCGAGAAGAGCATAGAAGAGTGTGGAAATACCCTATAACAGAGTGTACTTTTTTATTAACAGCATGCAAAAATAGCACAAGTTGACAGCCATAAATCCATAAACTAATAGTTCAGTTGTCAAAACACCCGCACAGTTACAGCGCCATTATTCCCAAACTTTAAACGTCTTGACGCGTGCAGTGGATGAATCCCTAAAATAAATCCCAATTTTTTTTGCATTTGGAATAATAATAGCTCACATCAAGCCTATTACATAGTAATAACATATTAAAAACCTGTCCATTTACACCTAAAGCAGGTCTTCACACATTTTCCAAGAGACAAGCAGCAATATACCCATGGGAGATTTCTACTAAACACAGAAGAAGCTTTTCCAGATATCCGGGGGTAAAAACATTGCTGCTACAATACGTCCCAAATTAGAAATCGCTTGTGAAAGCATCGCATTACAACATATAATGCAAAGACTACCCACTTTAGAAATGTGACAAGCATCACCCATGAATTAGAGTTGTGTAATGATGCACAAAAAAATATATAAAATAATAACTTTCAAATACAAATCACAAGCATATCTTCTCTCTTCTAGCTGAGCGGAAGTACAATTTACTCATTTGCTGGCATGTATGGATTATATTCATCTACATTAATCTGTTTTACTTGCTAATGGCAAGACTTGCACTGATTGGCTAGTAGCTCACAAAAGAGGCTAAGCAGCGAGTCAGATTTCAACTAAAGGTGATTATTGCAAATGTACAGAGACAGAATAATGCAGGACACAAAACAAAATGTATAAATGATTAATAAAAAAACAAGTTTCACATATAAACATAACATTAAAGGGTATCTGTGTTGAATTAGCGTTACTAGTTATATAAAACAATCACGTATAACATCATCGGTTTCTTCCAGCTACATCAGTCCACGCCCGATTTCAAAGTCTGCCTGAGTGTTACGACTCTAGGTATGCTCAGAGCCATGTTGCCTTTCTGATTGGCTGTTCCAGCCTGGTAGTGACAAGAACTCATTGGATTTGCTGGTCTACGTCACTGACCCCGTGCATCATAACACATTATCGGCCAGTGCTGAGCTGCACAAACAACAAGCTCAGAAATCGCGGAAAACATTTTTTTTGTTCCTAAAACAACTGACGACAGGAAAGCCGAGTCGGCAACACGTTAGCCGCGTAAGCCATTTTGGATTTACCGTCACGCACACCTCTGACAGTGTTCTCATCCTTAGAGTCACTAGAATGTGATGTCTCACTGTCTCAACAAGTGACGTCAACCAACACGTTGACGTCACTTCCAGGGGGAAAAACGACTTTTTATTGTCATTGATGTTAAAATAAGCTCTGTATCACTTAAACTTATTACATTACGCACTAATTATGCTGTAAGGATGAGATGACCAGTGCCGCTCCTCTTTACCTGAACATTTCCAGGGTTATCATAGTCAATTTTTTTTTTATTATTATTATTATTATTTCATTTTTCCGTTTTAGTTAGTGCATATATATTTCAATTTACTCCCGAAGTAGGGTTAGTTTTTATTAATCTCATTTCACTATTTTTTTTTACGGTGGCGTAGTGGTTAGTGCATCCACCTCACAGCAAAAAGGTCCTGGGTTTGAGTCCCAGGCTCAGGCGTTGTGAAGAGTTTGCATGTTCTTGCACTTGTGTGGGTTTCATCCGCGTACTCCGGTTTCCTCTCACAGTCCAAAGACATGCACATTAGGCTAACTGGCTGTTCCAAATTGCTCCTTGGTGTGAGTGTGACTGTAAATGGTGGTGTGTGTGTTAACCCTGTGATGCTCTGGCAAACTGTTCAGGGTGTACAGGAGAGGTGTCCAAAAGGTACAGCATCCACTGTAGGGAAAAAAATGAAATGTAAATGAAAGCTGATTTTTAACAGCAATTATACACTGATCTAACAGTCACTAGATTAGATTAAATATATAGAGGGTAATAATCCTTACACTGATCTAGCAGTAAATAGACCAGGCTGATAGATCAGTGTAAGGATTATTCTTTATAAGGAATATTATAAGTCTTGTACATCTGAGATGGTTCTCCAGCTGTTCAGGGCGTACCCCACCTTCGTCCAGAGTTGGCTGAGATAGGCTCCAGCAAATGAATGAGTGAGAGTGAGTGAGTGTTAAATATTAACTTACGTTACACGTATGTGTGTTCCTAATGTAATTAAAAATGTAAATGTAACTTTTATTAGAAATGATAAGCTTGCCAAGGCTTCACAAAACATTCATAATGCTAATTTGCCCCCTCTCATAAATATACCTTGGATGAGGACTTATGAGTATTAGGAGTTGTTTTTTTTTTTAAGGAATTTAAAGGAAAATAAGAAAAGAAAAAGGATGTGCAGGTACTAATAATGATCCATAAACATTTCACTCACTCACTTATTTTCCAAACCACTTAATCCTGTTAGGGTCACGCCACCACTGGGCAAAGACGAGATACACCCTGAACAGCTCGCCAGACCACTGCAGGGACAACACACACACACACACACACACACACACACACACACACACCTAGGGACAATCTGGAACAGCCAGTCAGCCTAATGTGCATGTTTTTCGGCTGTGGGAGGAAACCGGAGTACCCGGAAGGAATCCATGCAAATACTGCGAGAACATGCCAACCACACACAGGAACACCCCACTCGAACCCACAACTTTCTTGCTGTGATGTAATTGCTGAAATAAAGCTGTTTCATTAGAATTAATGATTGTACAGAACATTGGCTTAAATGATGATGTATAATTTATTTTGTTGACGTAATAACATTTGAGTAAATGACTTTATTACTCTTTGAGGTTGATAATAGACTCCAGATCACAATGTTTACTATGCTTTTGGTCAAAGTTCCTATTTTTTTGTCAGGATACAAAATAACGACCTTGTGCGTCACTACTTCATTCTTGGAAAGGCGTTTGAGTTGACAGACCAGGAGGGTCACTGTTTCTGCACTGTGATTGGTCGAAAGGGAATCCACTACAAATAGCTGATTGGTCAGTAAGGACGCAGACACGCCCATTTCTCCAAACGGACACTTCTGACGGAGACGGCGCGAGCGCTCTGATTCGGCGTTGAACCGGTTTATTTACACGCTCACGTCCTTATAAACACACCGAGCATGAAGAAGGAGAGTCAGAGGAGAAGGAAGTGTGAGACTGTTGACTGTCTGAGCTCGAGTTGGCTCGGGAGGGGTGTTTATTTCTGGTGGTAGGCGGTAACCTGGACACGGACCGCCTGTCTGTCAGTAACGGCGTCCTTTTAGGAAGCAGCAGCAGCTCGTGTTGTTGTTGTTGTTGTGTTTAAATGTGGCCCTGAACTGCGCGGTGACTCCCTTCTCACCTCTCGGTTTCCTCTCCAGGATGTTTCCGCTCGACTCCCCGTGGAATATTTCGTTCGCAGGGTGCGGGTTTCTGGGGATTTACCATGTCGGAGTTGCGAGCTGTCTGCAGCAGCAGGCGCCTTTCCTGACCGAGCACGCGCAGCACATCTACGGGGCCTCGGCCGGGGCGCTCACTGCCACCGCGCTGGTCAGCGGAACGTGTCTGGGTAAAAATCTGCACCTCAAACTTCGGTCCTCTAAACAGTTACATGTACAGTGTGTGAGCTGCTTATTGGTACTTTACTGTAAGAGCAGGTCCTCACAGGTTTCCTTCAGTAGAACTTTAACTTTCCCCCTTTCCTGTCTTCCCCTGTCCTGTCCTGCCCTATCCTACTGCCCTATCCTCCCCTGTCTTGCCCTGTCCTGCACTGCCCTGTCCTCCCCTGTCTTGCCCTGTCCTGTCATGCCCTATCCTACTGCCCTGTCCGGCGCTCTCTTGCACTGTCCTGTCCTGCTCTGCCCTCTACTGTCCTGCCCTGTCCTCCCTAGTCCTTTCCTCTCCTGTCCTGTCCTGTTCTCCCCAGCTCTATCCTGTCCTGTCCTATCCTCTACTGTCCTGCCCTGTCCTCCCTAGTCCTTTCCTCTCCTGTCCTGTCCTGTTCTCCCCAGCTCTATCCTGTCTTGTCCTATCCTCTACTGTCCTGCCCTGTCCTCCCTAGTCCTTTCCTCTCCTGTCCTGTCCTGTTCTCCCCAGCTCTA
>JBCNYH010000007.1:5562516-5577508 GCA_039654325.1 Tandanus tandanus
TTGTGTGTGTGTGTGTGTGTGTGTAAAGGGGTGTGTGTGTGTGTGTTTGAATGGTTGTGTGTGAATGGTTGTGTGTGTGTGTGTGAATGGTTGTGTTTGTTTGTTTGTGTGTGTGTTTGTGTGTGTGTGAGAATGTTTGTGTGTGTGTGTGTGTGTGTGTGTGAGAATGTTTGTGTGTGTGTGTGTGTGTGTGTGAATGGTTGTTTGTTTGTGTGTGTGTGTGTGAATGGTTGTTTGTTTGTGTGTGTGTGTGTGAATGGTTGTGGTTTTTTTGTGTGTGTTTGTGTGTGTGTGTGTGAATGGGTGTGTGTGTGTGTGTGTGTGTGTGTGTGTGTTCACACTCACACCTAGGGGCAATTTGGAACAGCCAATTAGCCTACTGTGCATGTTTTTGGACTGTGGGTAGAAACCGGAGTACCCGGAGGAAACCCACAAAAGCACACAAGCCTGAGACCCGACGCAAGCACAGGGAGAACATGTAAACTATACACAGAAACACCTGAGCCCAGGAATCGAACCCAGGCCTTGCTGTGAGGCGGGCGTGCTAACCACTGCGCCACCGTGCTGCCACCGTTTACAGGGTGAATAATGAATTTTTTCTAGACAGCGAACCAATCAGCTCGCACCATTCCCATGTAGCATATAATAATATCAGTTCTGTTTGTTTATCAGGTTTGTTGCAGTTCCAGGGACCTCTGGTCCCACTGAGTAATGGTGGTGTGAAGGTCGAGGAAGACCCCGAGAATGAGGATGAGGACGATCAGAGGCAGGGAAGAGAAAGAGAGATGATACCCTGCACTTCTTCAAGTGTAGACGAGGATATATTTGAGCGCTTACCTCCACAGCTGCATAGAGGTATTGAACACAGCACTCGTGGAATAAAACACTGTAAAGGTTTCAGAAAAATAACCGACCCTGATTTGTCTCTAATAGCGCTCAGGGCGGCCTGTGAAGAAAGACGACATGCGTTACAGTCTATACGCAACGCACTTCCAGTCAGGATGCTGTCGGCCGTCTTGCTGCCGTGCACACTACCGCTGGAGTCAGCTCTCTCAATGAGTATCAGGTAACGCTTTTAAAAAAACAGTAGATCAGCTTAGTGGAATTATGAGTCATTCCGTCATATATCTTCACTACACTGCAAAAATAAATATGTTTTGATAAAAATATAAAAAATAAACGCTGGATATGAGGACAGAATTATTTAGTACTAATTATATTATTCAGGGGCGGCACGGTGGCGCAGTGGTTAGAACATCCGCCTCACAGCAAGAAGGTCCTGGGTTCAACTCTCGGGCTCCGGCGTTTCCATGTGGAGTTTGCATGTTCTCCCCGTGCTTGTGTGGGTTTCCTCTGGGTACTCTGGTTTCCTCCCACAGTCCAAAAACATGCACAGTAGGCTAATCGGCTGTTCCAAATTGTCCCTCATTGTGAGTGTGAGTGGTTGTAGGTGTGTTGGCCCTGCGATGGACTTAAACCTTCATATCAGTCTGATCTCTGCTTTATTTTCTTCCTGTATCATTTGATACTGATCTTCATGTGACTCTTTATCAGGTTGCTGGAGTGGCTGCCTGATGTCCAGGAGGATGTGGGCTGGGTCAAAGATCAGACTGTGAAGCTGCTGAATTATGTTCTAAGCCATGCAAGGGCGAACGTGTCCCAACAACTGGTGGCACGGTGAGGAAGCATGCACATACAAACACAAACACAAAAAACGATCAACCGGATATTTTTGTTAGTTCATCATTATGTCTTGTTGTACTTCTCTATTTATTAAACGTTGAAGACCCCAAGCCGACTGGCTCATCGCGGGGCAGGTGGTGTAGTGGTTAGGATATTGGGGTCATGATCGAGAGGTCGTGGGTTTGAATCCCCATTAGACCCCCAATAAGACCCCTGGGCAAGACCACAGGTGACCACCGTGCCAGGACCACAGGTGTGCCTCTGTCCACCCAGCAGTATTAAAGGGTGCCAGTAAAAATACTGGGAAGGTAACCTGCGATGGACTTTCGTCCCGAGGTGAACTCCAAGTGCTTGACGCTACAGAAATCAGGGATGAGCTCTGGCCTGATGAGCCAGTACCCTTGGGTGTAAAAGCCCAACAGACTTTACCTCACGTGCCTATAGGCTCATCAGAGCCAGAGTTTATCCCGGTCCTCCCCCTGGATGGGACGCTAGTCCATCACAGGTTACCTTCCCAGTATTTTTTACTGGTACCCATTTATACTACTGGGTGGACAGAGGCGCACTTGTGGTTAAGACCCAGGGGTCTTAGTACAGTGGGAGTCTAATGGGGATTTGGTCATGAGCCCAGCACCCTAACCACTACCCCACCGGCCCCACCTGTTAATTAATACTTGAAACCAATTCACATAGTGATATGATAGTTACTAGTTAACTGGTACTGTGATCCCTGTCTGTTAGAGTTGATGGTCATTACTGATTATAGCTCAGCCTGAGTGATCTTCGTTTGAGATCAACTTAGTAAGAAAATGGAATCAGGGGTTTCTTTCTTGAGTCGGTCTCACACAGGAGCCATTCTGATGGCGTTTCCAAATTGTGTTGGACCACAGTGACATCATCTTGACATCGTGATGGTGTTCGCCATCGACGCCGTTTTTCAAAACCTGTTTCTGTTTTCTTTAACATGGGGTGATTTCTGATTTCTGTATTCGTTAACATGTGGTGATGGTCCCCATGTTAAAGGTATGAATCCCAGGCTCGGCTGGGGTATTACTGTGTGGAGTTTCCATGTTCTCCCTGTGCTTGCATGGGTTTCTTCTGGGTACTCTGGTTTCTTCCAACAGTCCATGACATGCACACTAGGCCTATAGGTGTGAGTTTAAGTGTGAATAGTTGTGTGTGTGTTGGCCCTGCGATGGACTGGCGAGCTGTTCATGGTTTACACTGCCAGAGACGGCTGAGATAGGCTCCAGCCTCCCCACAACCCTAGTAGGATTAAACAGTTCCACAAATAAAAAAGGAATGTTCATAAGATGCCCACTAGGGGGAGACATTTCAATATAAGTCTGCCAAAATAAAATTAGCCCTGCAATGGTCTAGTGAGCTGTTCAGGGTGTACCCCGCCTTTGCCCAGTGTCGGCTGAGATCGGCAAAGACTCCCCGTGACCCTAGTAGAAGGATTAAGCGGTTCAGCAAATGAGTGAGGGAGAAGTTATAATTAAACCTGCAGTTTTAGCCAGATAATTTGGGATTAATCAAAGCACTTGTCACCATTATCCATATGTGCCTGGCAGAGGTACACTTGCGCTCTATGAGCGCCCTTCTTGTTTGCTGCCACAGTTGGGTGAATGGAAAAATGCTACACATTGGACATCTGGTCACCCATAATACATTTCAACAGAGAAGTTCATTAACATCTGTCCACAGGCCACATTTGGCCCCAGGGCGGACTTTGGATACCCCTGTCCTGAGCTAATTTCTCTTTCTACGATGTCCTGGTCACCCTCTCTGCAACATTATTCAACTTATTATATTCTCTCTGCAACATTATTCCACAGCAAAGTACTTGTATGTGGAATTAGTTTGTATAGTGTGCACATTAACACTTCCTTTCTGCGTAGTTTTTAGTAGTTATGTTTTTCTGCTTCACCATTATGCACTGACGGCGAGGTGGATGTCACTGACAAGGACTATTCCATTCAGCGACATCCACCGACCCTGAGGCACATATCGATTAATATATAATACATGAGAACATAAGAAATATTTATTTTTTTACATTTTTAAGAATCAGGACAGATGCAGGTAAGCTTTGAGCGCACGTGTGAGATCTGGTGAGCTCGACATGCCCCGAGCAGAAGTAAACTGGGTTTAGCTGGGTCGTGGCGCAGTGCATAATCACGGTGGCATGTCTTTTTTAAATTTCCCTGAGGGAGTCATCCCAAAGGGATCAATAAAGTTAAGTCTAAGTCTAAACACTGTGTAACTAATGCCGTCTTTTGAGCCTGCTCATTCAGAGATTATTACATACTACACAAAAATGAAAATAAACCACGCTCCAGAACGTTTTTACATACAAACTCGCATTTGGAACAGCCAGTTAGCCTACTGTGTATGTTTTTGTACTGTGGGAGGAAACCAGAGTACCTAGAGGAAACCCAAGCAAGTACGGGGAGAATATAAATGCCCGAGCCCAGGAATCGAACCCGGGACCTTCTTGCTGTGAAGCGAACGTGCTAACCACTGTACATACTAATGCTTAATATACTAAACTGTTCTCTCTCTACCTCTCTCTCTTTAGATTGTCTTATCAGATGGACTTGAGGCATGCTCAGTCTGCGCCGGCAAGTTTCAGTGCTACCAACCTCCTGCCAGGCTGGGTGTGTAGACGCAGCTCGTCCGTGCTGGATGCTGTTCAGCGTTTCGAGCAGTACCAGCGCCAGCTCCTGCCAGGACTCTTCTGCATTAACCTGAATCTATATGGCTCCTTCAGTGCTGGATCTCCTCAACCTCCAGCTCCCTCTTCTCCACCTCCTCATGAAGGCATGGATGAAGGTTTGATCATGCATCCCGTGGGGTCCAGTAATGGCGCCTTGCTTCCACGAACTAATCAACTGGAGGACCCGCACATCTCATAAGGCACTTTTTCGTTCGTGTAGAATTGTGAGGTCATGTGATCAGCATGAACCCCAGGCATTCTGAGCGAACGAACAACTCCATCATTCTTGATGCAAGAGATGAAGTTTCTTCATAAGGAAGATGTTGAAAATGTTCCAAGAGGACGTTTAAGGAATATGTTGCTTAGTTATTGAATTATCTCATCAAGAAATCCCATGATTTCATGGGATTCTCGTAATGAAATGCCTCGAGGAAAGGTTATTTTGAATTATGCATTATTGCACAGTAAATGCACATGCAGCCATGACTTCACAAACCACTCAAGTCCCTGCTCATAGTTTTCTACAGGTTTTTTTTGTTTCTTGAATATGTTGCACATAACCCAGGACTGGGCGGCACAGTGATGTCGTGGTTCACACGTCTGCCTGACAGTGAGAAGGTCCTGGGTTCGAGTCCCAGGCTCGGGTGTTTCTGTATGGAGTTTGCATGTTATTCCCGTGTTTGCCTGGGTTTCCTCCGGATACTCCGGTTTCCTCCGACAGTCCCAAGACTTGCATATTAGGCAAATTGGCTGTTCCATATTGCCCCTAGATCTGAGTGTAAGTGAATGGTTATTCAGTTCAGTTTTATTTGTATAGCGCTTTTTTACAACTGACATGTAAACATTTCCTCTACAAACCTTACACATCCCCAATGATCAAGCCTGCGCCAAGGGTGGCATGGAAAAACTCCCTCAGGAAACATGAGGAAGAAACCTTGAGAGGAATCAGACTCAAAAGGGAAACCCATCCTTATTTGGGTGAAACCAGATAAAAATACAAACCATGTAGCAGAAACTTCACTATAGTTTAACATGACGTGTAGCTGGTTATCATATAACTGTAATGGTAATTGTAGTCCTAAATCATTTTAGTAAAAGAGTTTATATCACCAGCAGTGAAAAGTCATCTTCACAGTTTCTGAGTTTATATTTAGGCCCATATGGATCATCAGCAGAAGTGAGAGGCTTCTAAGATGAGAACTCCAACCAGTAGTAGCATATCAGGAAGGATCACAGGATTCAGAAAGCAGAATTATCAGGATCACTGGTATCTCAGAAGTAGCATGTGTACCTCAGCAAAAACACAGAGAGACTGTGTTAGGTATGCTCATAACAGTGTAATGGTTAAAGAAGAGAGTTTATTAGTGCTGAGCAAGCAGGGACTCCGGCATGACTGACTATGACAGCATAACAAAAAGAGAGAACCAGAAGGAAGGCAGACATGAGGGCACCCTGTAACATGAGGCAATTAGTCCCTCCACTTATGTGTGTATGTTGGCTTTGTGATGATCTGGCAAGCTTTTCAGGGTGTACCTTGCCTTCGCTCAGTGACGGCTGAGATAGGTTCCAGTCTCCCTTCGACCTTTGTAGGATTAAGCGGTTCAGCGAGTGAGGGAGGGAGGGAGTGAGTGAGTACACAGGAACATAAGAAACAAGGTTTTCCTGTTTATTTTTAAATTACCCAGTATAGCAAATTTCAGGCAGATATCTTATTCCATTTCAGAGATACTGGCATCCAAAACTGGGTCCACAGGAAGAAGCGCAATTTGTAAGTGTCAAAAATGGGCGCAAGACCCTTTTTTAAAGGGCCACAGCACAGAAACCCTTTGGGATTTTGGCCTACAATTTGGCACGTGTTCATTATAAGTGTAGAGGTACGAGCACAGTTTTTTTCAGCCAAATCTGAGTCACCATGGGAGATATCCAGACTTTGGTTGAGTTCATATGGAATGACCCAATAGGCTTCAGCCTCCACGCAACCCTAGTGGGATTAAAACGGTTCAGCAAATGAGTTAGTGAGTGGGTGAGTAAGTGAGATAAAACTAGCAAGAAAATGGCTAGCCGTTCTAGACGGGAGGCGTGCTTCTTGCGACAAGCCATGTTTGGTGGGAGAATTAATTTCTAATTCTTGAATTACCATTAAATATTATAATTACATATTTTTGTTCCATATTTTTGTGGAATCTGCGTAGAATTAATTAGAAATAAAGTTAGCGGGGATTAGCATATGGCACTTCCACCCTTCAGCCTCGGCAGATAACACCCCCTCCATCTGAATTATTCTTCATATCATACTTCGCCTCATTCAATAATTGCTTATTATCTTGAGATAGTGAACCAATCAGATCACACCATTCCCGTATAGTATGTACTTTAGTGTATAAACAAATATTTCATTATAAAAGTTGGCGTACCTCTTTTGGATGGCAGAAAAAGTTTCTTTAAAGGTGCACAAAGTAAGTGAAGTTGAAGTTTGAATGATATTTTTTCCCGTTGAGCCTAATTCCCACCAACAAAGCTTCACCCCTGGGATCTATAGAGTGCTGGGACCATTGCTTTTAAAACCATTTTAACCATATTCTACATATCTATCAGGCTATTTATACTAAAACTGTTGACTATTGCACATTTAATGAGGGTTTGAAATGTGATTGTGTTGGGAATGTTGTCAAGAGAGTATTATGTTGTTATCTTGTCCCTGGTTAAGTAATGATTGGTTGCCAGGTTGTGAGCTTGTGGCACTTCAGTGTAATATAATGTAATGTAACATATTATATGTAATATTGTCGGTGTAATATAATATAATGTAATGTAATGCAATATATATTGTTGCTGCTGTATTTTCCTGCTTCTCAAAGGGAAAGACTTTCTGTTCTGTTGGGTTTATATTAAACAGATGATACTCAGTTTACTTTTTAGTGCAGTATGATTGTTATGTCTCTCTTTGTACTAGAAGGTAATAAAAATTAATTATAAATGAAACACAAATTAATAATAAATCAGCTGTGTTGTAGTATAGAGGAAATAGTATATAAACATCACATTTATATCACTGAATGTTTGTAGACAACACATATTATACTGTATGGTTATTTAAATGACCTTTTTATTTTATAATTTCTAATGTGGCTGCACGGTGGGGCAGTGGTTGGCACGTCCGCCTCACAGAAAGAAGGCCTGGGTTCGATTCCTGAGCTCAGGGTGTATTTGTGTGGAGTTTGCATGTTCTCCCCGTGCTTGAACGGGTTTCCTCTGGGTACTCTGGTTTCCTCCCACGGTCCAAAAGCATGCACAGTAGGTTAACTGGCAGTTCCAAATCGCCCATAGGTGTGAGTGTGAATGGTTGTATGTGTGTTGCCCTACAATGGTCTGGCGAGCTGTTCAGGGTATACCCTGCCTTCACCCAGAGTCGGTTGAGATAGGCGCCAACTTTCCCGTGGCCCTAATTAGGATTAAACAGCTTAGAAAATGAATGAATGAATCAATTTTTAAATCACTGAGTCAGTACAAAAACATTTTAGATTTCCAAACATTAGTTTTCCAGGACAAAATTACATATTACTGTAAATGGTTTTGGGCGGCACAGTGGTGTAGTGGTTAGCATGTCAGCCCTACAGCAAAAAGGTACTGGGTTTGAGTCCCAGGCTCGGCTCAGGCGTTTGTGTGGCGTTTGTATGTTCTTCCCATACCAGTGTGGGTTTCCTCCAGGGACTCTGGTTTCCTCCCACAATCAAAACATGCACATTAGGCTTATTGGCTGATTCAGATTGCCCATAGGTGAGAGTATATGTGTATGCCGTTCAGGGTGTACCCCGACTTCGCCAGTGTTGGCTGAGATAGGCTTCACTCTCCCCGCTACTCTAGTAGGATTTAGGGGTTGTGCAAGAAGACATGCACATTAGGCTGACTGGCTGCTGCAAAATTTTCCAGGGTGTGAGTGTGAATAGTTGTGTGAATGGTTATGTGTGTGTTCGCCCTGGCATGGACTGGTGAGCTGTTCATGGTGTACCCCTCCTTCGCCCAGAGTCGGCTGAGATAGACTCTAACCTCTGAATAGGATTAAGCGGTTCAGCAAATGAATGGAGAATATATTTCCAGCACAAAATTACATTTAACAGTAAACAATGTTTTTATATTAATGCGGCAGATTACACAACACACCTCATTTCAGACAGTGAAAAATAAAGAAAAATTTTGCTGGAAAAATACGAAGCAAATGTGACTGTTAATATCTCCAGAGAAACTGTAGCTGGTTCTGGATGATGTTGCGTAACACTTACAGCTCATTTCCTTATAAAACTACACACACTGTACCAGTCTCACCAGCCCGGGTGGGAGCAAAGCATAACTCCATGTTTGCTGGAATGTGGGTCCATGAGGGGTCCATTTCAAGATTCCAGAATGCCTAAAGGCTGGCCTATTTGTACCAGAGACTTTTTTAAGGGTTAGGTAGGGTAGCTCTTCAGACCATTGCAGGTCCGACACAAACAAACACCCACTCACACTTACACTTAGAGGCCATCCAGACTAGCCAGTTAACCCGCTGTGCATGTCTGTGGACTGTGGGAGGAAACCCAGAAAAGTCTGGGGAGAGCATGCAAACGCCACACGGAAACGCCCTTTCCGAATGTGAATGGTTGTGTCTGTATTGGCCCTGCAATGGACTGGAGTGATGTTCAGGGTGTACCCCACCTTTGCCCAGGAAAATGAATCCCCACGACCCTCAAAAAAAGAAATTGGTTCGGCATATATGTTCATGTTCCTCAAACACACTCCTATAAATATTAAAGGTACAGTGTGTAAGATTTAGTAGTATCTAGCAGTAGCTAGCGGCGAGGTTCCAGATTGCAACCAACTGAAATTACATTCCCGTCCCCTTCCCCCTTCAAACGCCAGTATGGTTTTGGGCGACTATAGAAACATGGCGTAATAGGGAACCCACTTGGGATGTAAACACAAACTGGCTAATCTAAGATTCTGAAAACAATTACAGATAACTCACTCTCACTCATTCGCCAAACCGCTTAATTCGACTCGGGTATCCAGGGAAGCTGGTGCCTATCTCAGCCCACACTGGGCAAAAGCACGGTTCACCCTGAACAGCTCGCTAGACCATCACAAGGCCAACACACACGAGGATTCAAAATTCACACACGCGTTGTGGCAGTTTGGAACAGGCAGTTAGCTTAATGTGCATGTCTTAGGACTGTCGGAGGAAACCGGAGAACCTGAAGAAAACCCCACACAAGCACAGGGAGGACGTGCAAACTCCACACAGAGCCCCGGACTCGAACCCAGGACCCAGGTGTTACCTGATTACAGATCAGTTAAAACTTATTAATCGATGAGGTACTGCAAAGAGATGCTTTAAATGGTTACAATGTAGTATTTTGCAGTGGTCTCTTAATTTTTTCCAGAGCTCCACACATACACATACTGTACACAGTGCGGTTACGTAACCCAATCCCATGAGTCCCTCCTCTGTACATGAATGCACGAGACTGAAGGGAACCAATAGCACTACACTGTAGCATGTCTGAGGTGAAGGACGCGGGCGTGTAGTGCTTTCATGTCTCCGGAAGAGGGAACACTCATTTCTTCAGTGGTTTTCGGGGCCTTGGTGTGTTAAGTGTGTGTGTGTGTCCCGTCCTCGGAGCCGTCCACATCTCTTCTCTCTCCCGCCCACCGCGGGCTCCATAATAAATTGAATTTGCCGGGAGAGACGGAGGAAGATGGCGGCCACTGACCGTTCCAGGTCCGAAGCTGCGAAGCAGCGGCGGCAGGATCAGCTGCGGCGGTGGCAGGGCTCGGAGACCGACCTGACCGGCGCCGAAATGCGAAGTCGGGCTCTGAAGTCAGCCAAAGTGCGCTTCGCTCAGGGCGCCGTGTTCATGGCCGCCTGCTCGGCTGGGGACCGGGAAGAGGTAGCCGAGCTGCTGAGACAAGGAGCGGACATCAACCACGCAAACGTGGACGGGCTCACAGCGCTGCACCAGGTTAGCACCACATACACACACACACACACACACACACACACGCGCGCGCCCGCGCGCGCACTTCCTCCTTCACTGACACAAAGTTGCTAGTGTTGATACATTGTTTCTCCCAAGCGGACATGACTCTCCAGCTCGAGCCGCGGCGGCTTTCCAAAGTTGTGTGAGGCAGTAAAGAGTCCGAGGAAACACGGGACACTTGTTGGACGTCGAATGGACATCAATATCCGGCGTAATAAGGAGGAAAAAACTCAAGTACAGAGTCGATAAAGTTCAGTCAGAGAGTGAAGTCGTGATCCACCCTGATCCTGATCCACCCTCAGCACATTCCTGCCCTCACAGCCGAGCAAACACACTCACCAGGCGGGCACTCTCTCTCCTTTAGCATTTACTTTCTCAGGAAATAAACCAGATGTATATCAGACCTTTTCTACTTACAATAAAACACTTATTCCTGAGGTTATCTGGGGGGCTGTTTCTTTTTTTGGGTGCTTGACATGAATAGCTGTGGCAGAGTACAGGCTTCTTTCTTCCTCATCTCTCTCTCTCTCTCTCTCTCTGTCTTGTAACTGAATAAGCTTCACTGTGCCTCCTCTACCACCTCAGAATCAAGTAGGAAACAGTGCTTAGCATGTCCTGCTTGTGTATGAACCATTCCAACCTGAACCATCCAGCCTGAAACCCCTTCAGTATGTTTATGTGTGGCGTGTTCACTGACTCTGATGCTGATTTCTTGGTCGGCGGCGTTCTCCTCTTCCCTCTGTGAGAGGTTTGAGTTCTGTGCCACCCTGATATCACAGCGAGACCAAGACGCTGGAAATAGTCGTCCCATTTTGCTTATCAAGGTCAAAGGAGTTTTTCTAATGTTCAGCATACAAAGTGTATGAGCAGCTTTACCCCGGTGGCCCTGTAATGGACTGGCGAGCTGTTTAGGGTGTACCCCCGTCTTCGCCTGGAGTCGGCTGAGATAGGCTCCAGCCTCTACGTGACCCTAAAAGGATTTAGCAGTCTGACAGATGGATGGATGGATGCATGTTTACACTGGTCCATCTTTTCTACTGATGTGATGTCGGGTTGTATCGATACATGGACATGCTGTTGGTTTGAATGCGTGATGTAGTCATGTAGACAGGTCCTGGTTTATAGGTAGATATCTAACAATTATTCAATGAATGTGAGGTGGCTATTGCTAAATAGTCCCCTAAATGGAGCCTGAAAGTAGTTACTAGATTGAAGCATTAAGGAAAACAAAGGAAAACGAGGATTTTGTGGTTTATTTTTACATTTTCAATGTATGGGATTCAAGCGTTATCCCATTTGTGGGATGGATAATGTTATTCATTCATGAGGTTTTCTTATTTCTGATTGGTAGAAAGCCATCAAATAATTCTCGGTATTGCATTATCGCAGTAGGATATTCGAGTTATTGCATCGTTGACATGGAATAAGTTGAATGATTGTTGCGTCACTGGCATGCGCAACATAGCAACGTGACCGTCTACCTTGAAAATATTTTGAATGGATAATAAAACATTGACCGAATTCGGCTTTTGTCTCTGAGGGTGTTATCCACCGATGCCAAATAACAACTCGTCAACCGAATAATTTTTTACATGCTTCACATCTATATCATACTAGTTTGTTTTTCTTCTGTTTAAAGGCATTATATACTAAAGCACCCTGATGAAGTGCGGTTTACTTATGTTTCTGTGGAGTAAGCTCTGAATGAGTAGGCAAAACAGACTCCATTTGCTAGATTATGCCGTTCCACAGCTCTAATGCACCTGTTCACACCTCGTGCATCTGTCATGATATAAAAAAATAATCTATAAAAATATTATTTTGGTGTCCTTTTTTTCTGATGTTTCCCTGCAGTGTATATACAAAAAAAAATCTATTCGCCTCAATCTCGGTGGATGTCACTTAATTGATCTTCATCTTGGGTTAGTCTTGTCAGTTGCCAGTTTGTTGTGTGTTTACCACTTACACAGTGACATCCAACCCCCTTTTCAACTTTTAAATTCTTGATACATGATATACGCAAGCTTTTTTTAATTTTGGGTTTAATTGCTCTTAAATGTACAGTAAATCTATAACATGACCACAATAATCATTGTTTTGACAAAGTTACCGTTACTATCGGAGTTAATCCTCACTGCTTGACTTGCAGGTGTTTGACTTGCTCCGTTGTTGTTGTTGTTGCGCTTTAGTTTAAAATGTTGCATAAATGTATGAAGGTCACTGCAGTATTACAGAACTAACAGTCCTGTAACTACGAAAGTGCACATAGAGTATGAAAGTAAATGAAACATGCCAAAATAAGAAAGGACATGATTACATCTTGTAAATGAAAAACCTACAAGACGAATCTTATGCACCAGTATTACTGCATTTATGACCAAGTAACTGGGAAGTTCCTTTTAAATTGCTTTCCAACTTGTAATTCCTGCTCTGTAAAGTTTTTCTAGATTTTGTCTTCAGAGTTTCCAGTTGTGCTTATAATGAAAAAACAAGAAATAAGTGTTTTTGTGCTGTTGACAATGAAGTATCACTGCTGCTTAAAGCTAGGTTAAGCGCTAACCAAACACCTTTTTAATTCATGTTTAACTGCATTTTACAGTAAGGATTCCTTTTATTTCTGGATTCACACTCCCGAGTTCACATGAATGCTCCAACGTGTGAACTAGGAGGTTCCGAGTTGGAAAATTCCCAGCATCCCAGTTGTTATGAACGCGGACAAGTCCCAGTTGTCATGAACGTAGGATGGACGGTAGGAGCACTTAAGTATAAGGAATAATGGTCAGGTTGCACTGTTGGTTCCTTAAGTCAAAAAGCTAGGAATTGATGATTCGCTGTCATATTATTTCGAAATCCAACAAAGAGTTTGTGCAGACTCCAAACACTGGGTTTAAAGTTCCAGAATGCAATGTATTCTAGGACGCAGTTGGTCGGATTTACAGCAGAAACTGCTTGGCGATGTAGCATAATGTCAAGTGTTAATGCCCCTATTAGCTTTTTATTTATTTATTTATTTATTTATTTATTTATTTATTTATTTTGATGCTTTGGAACCTTCTGTATCTTTGTACTGGGAAGTCAGGTTTTCCGAGTCGCACCCTGGTGTCAGATTCCTGAGTTGGAGAGTGACGGGAACCTCACCATCCCTGACCTAAAGATCCAAGATTGCTTCCTCGTGCATTAACAAGACTAAAATCTGTAATAATACTGTTTATTAGTACTTTTGTCTTATTTATTTCTCATTGTGGGTGTCTCAACCAGGGCCAGAGTTTGTGCCCTTTGTCTCTTTTTCACAATGGTCCACCAATGTGTCACATGACCTACACACTCTGACATCACCTACTGATTGACCTACGCGCTCGGTGATGATGTCACAGAGAGTGCTGCTAGTTCCCTCCCTGGACTGCTTGTAGTTAAATCAGTCGTACATGCAGTATTGTTCAACTTCTGTCTGCGGACATGTTCACACCGTGTTTATATTCACGGAATGCCGTTGTTATCAGTGGTATTGCTAACAAATAGCTTAAAATTCCTGGGAATGGCTGTCCAAGTTCTATACCAGAACGCGGTCAACTCAGTGTGACCTTATTCCCAGCTCCAGCCTCTGAACTAATTGAAACACAGCATGAGTGCAGACCAGGATGTGAGAACGGCATTGTGGATAATGTAGGAAATGGTTAGCCAGAGTGAACAGTTTCAGCCAAAGTGTCCCAACCACAGAATTCTGTTACAGAATGAAGCGCCAAAGCTAATTATAGAGATCAACATGTAGAGATCACGAGACGTACAGGGTCGATTTTGGTTTTTCCCTCTGGATTAATGCTGTGATATAAACGTTTTTATGTGATACACGAGATAACGTTGATGACGTTTATTCATGAGCCAAATGTGCACACTGATGAGGACTGAAAGTCATGACCAGAGTCCTAACAGAGATCTAGGGCTTACATTATCAAAATATGTGTTATATAGAAGTGTTGTATTTGATTCTTGTGCTCTTTCCGTGACCTTTAACCCCGTAATCTGGACATCTTTCAGAAAGACTCAATTTGCACATTGTATGCATACTGCAGAGGCTGGTATTTAAATACAAGCTAACAAACGGTATATTGTGTAGCGCTGCAGTAGTGTTAATGGTGTATTGAGCTGGAACAGAGCTCTGGTTTTAGTCGCGGTGATGTCATGGCTGGGCGGCGGATGAAGCTCGCTGTGCGGAACAAGTCGTCAGCATGGGGGCCTGAGCCAGTCGGGAGGCTGGGGTTAGGAAAAAGTAATGTCAGGGCTGCTCAGAAGCTGTTTTCATTTGTGCGAAAGCCCTGTGTGGTCTAGTCTTAGGCTTGTTTTGATTGCAAGCAAGTAACAGTACGGGGAGATGGAGCAGCGTGCACTTCTGATGAGAGCTGGCCGATGCTGGCGTCCTGGAGGAACCTAACTGCTGTCTGCAGTTGGTGTCTCGACTTTAGCTGTTTCTCCATGAGTTAAACTAAGGTTTTGTGTAGTGTTGGATAAAGAAGTGTGTGTGTGTGTGTGTGTGTGTGTGTGTGTGTGTGTGTGTGTGTGTGTGTGTGTGTGTGTGTGT
>JBCNYH010000007.1:5577608-5592643 GCA_039654325.1 Tandanus tandanus
TGTGTGTGTGTGTGTGTGTGTGTGTGTGTGTGTGTGTGTGTGTGTGTGTGTGTGTGTGTGTGTGTGAGAGAGAGAGACAGACAGACAGACAGAGAGATTCTCTCAGGTCTGCTCTGGATAGAATCAGTATCACATCCTGTCATAGAGTTTTTTCCCTCATTCTGGACACACACACATATACACACAGCCCACAGAGAGCACACACTGTACTCTCTCTTCCAGAGATGGTTCTCATCCCAGGAGTCCTTGTAATGTAAACACAAGATTTGTGTTCGCCAGCAGACGGGGATGAGCCTCTGATTACACTCCAGTGTTTTCGCCTACTGTAAAAGCTTCTTCAGGAGACTCTTAAACTCTCGCCACTTACCAAAGACTTCAGATGGACTATAAGTGACCACCAGCCACTGACTTGCTTTGGTTTGTGAGTTTAATCAGAAGGTCTGGTGAGTTTTATTTTGGATGAATCTCATTATGGAGGTTTGGTGACTCACTCAGAAATCTGTTATGTCTGAAGTCTTACAGGTTCAGAGAAGCAAAATGGAAGTTTTCTTAAGCATTAAACCAAGAACGGCAGTAAAAGCTCCCAATCATGTAAATGTTTTCCCACACCACCCCTCTGATTCCCGGAGCAAAACGGTACTAGTTATCAAAATAATTGTAATTATTTTTTAAGTAGTAATGAAACCAATCTGGGTGCTGGATTGTATCACAAACCGAAACAGAGGTACCATTACTAAGTCTGTTATTGTCACTTTTACAGCAGTGAGTGGAGCCGTATCATATCATGTCACCCTTTTAGATTCCTCGGAAAAAAACTCACAGGTGCCCTTTTACCAAACTTAGGCATGTAAAATGACATGCAACATGACTTCGATGGTTGTCTCATGCCCTGTCCGGTGTCCACACGTGCCCACCACAGAAAACCCAATAAGGTTGCCATGTGTCTGAATTGATGCTGATTGGCCGTTATGTTTCGCTGACTTGCATGAAAATGGGCAGCAATTACAAAACAAAAAGACCCAGATTTATTATTAATAACGAAACCGAAACCCAAAAATTGGTTAAGACTTGCAGTGAATAAAAACACACAATCTAACTTAGGTTAGCAGACAAACGTTTGTAAAGCAAAACTACACGAAACGTGAACAGGATCACGGAACATGAACTCATTAAACAGATAATTCAACTAATAAGATACCAATGAAGAAAACTCCGTGTCAACCTTTCTTGCTTTTGCTCCAGAGCGTATTTGGGGAAACGCAGGAGAGGATTATTTGTTTATATCGTCCAGGGAAAAAGCTATGCTAACTTGGGTAATCTACCCCAAGCCCCTCTATACCACCACCCTTAATTAGCAGTCGACAATCAAAGCACTGGGACTTCTTGATGCTAAGGAGCTGCAGGAGTTAATAACCAGCCTGGAACTTTACTGTACATTCACCACTGTTAAAACGTCACTGCTTCTCTCTCTCTCTCTCTCTCTCTCCTCCAAACACCATGATCCTTTTATCTCTCTCTTGCTTCACCACACAATCACTGTGCACACGCACACGCACACACGCACACACACAATCAGAAGTTGATTCAGCCCTTAAAGGAGCCAGGCTGCTATTCTAGCCCCAGCGTCGGACCTTTATCACTAGCGATATCTATCGGGAGCGCCGCTTTTAGACAGTGTGTAAATCTGTATGTTGAATTTTAATAATTTTACTGAGTGACCCTTTCGATCCAACTTCTGAGGTTCATACTCTCACTCCTTTGATATGGACTGTGCAACAATGTAATTGTGTGACTAGGGCGGGGTTTTCTCAATTCAAAGCTGAGGAGTATCTTGCGTGTATCTTGTGTACTTTTAGTCTTACAAGGCTCTAAAAATGGCTGAGAACTCAGAACGTCAAAACAAAACGCCACCCCTTTTAAAAGATTCTCACTTAAACCATATGTGGGAACATGCCGTCTTTTCCTCCTGTCTTCTTAGGAACTTAAACCATGTGTATGCAGTGACTGTGTTTCCTTATGTCTTGTAATCGCTGGTGTTTTGGAGTCTGTTTACTTGTTTGTTTTTTTTTGTCTGTGAATAAAATCCTGACCACACCCATACACAGGTTTTCACCAAACCTGGTGGGGGACACTACCTTATCTGAGTCCGAGAGATCACTTGATTTTTGAATGTCAAGGTCAAAGCCACACAGATCACCAAGTTTTGGAAGTAGAGCGCTTAGAACTTCAAGCTGAGTGCCGACAGACATGCCATTACTATGGAACACTAATAGGAAACCATATATGGACTTTCAGATGAAACCGTTACCTTTGACCTTGAGTGACCTTCAAAGGTCAAACCGCACCAATCTCCTAAAACCAGAGGGTTTCTTTTTGTTAATTTAGCTATATATGTACTATAAAATATATTGTAAGATGAGTAGATGGGTAATTAAAACCAGTATCCATATTTACAATGTTCTCTATGCTGCGGGCCGGAGGTACCGTACACTCTGACTGCTGTTCTACTTATTGCTGTTATAAAAGTGGCCGATTTTCATCCTCCTCCAGATTTTATCATCATTGCCTGTTTTCATGTCCTCATTTCACCATGTGGGCAGTTATAGCGGTGTGACAAAAACGGATCACTGAGAGTGTTCTGCAGTGACTTATACAATGAACAAAAACTACTTGTTCTCTGAAATGCTTGCAAAATATTGTCTTTGTTAAATATGCTCATACCTTACACCTGGTACACCCTGAACAGCTCGCCAGACCATCGAACAGCTAACATACACACACGACACAATATTCACACTCACACTTACATCTCAGAACAGCCAATTAGCCTAATGTGCATGTCTTTGGACTGTGGGAGGAAACTGGAGTACCTGGAGGAAACCCACGCGAGCACAGGGAGAACATGCAAACTCCACACAGAAACGCCCGAGCCCGGGACTTGAACCCAGGACCTTCTTGCTGTGAGGCGGACGTGCTAACGCTGCCGTACCGCCCTATAAGCATATATTTTATGTACGGTTCATATCTATAATTTCTAAGTTGCATTTGTTACTATTAATGTGGTCCTGCTGGGATGTCAATGAAACAAGTATTTGTCTCCATGTGGGTCTTTATGAGGGACTTGTAGTTATCTTATGTAAGGGATAATATAGAGCGAGTTGGTTATTATCACAGAATAAACCCTGACAGGGGGATTATGACCTCGATGCACAGTGGAGGGGTTCTCGATTCACCCTGAAGGAGTTTATTTTGTGGTGTTAACCAGTTCGCTGTACATTATTTCTTAAAAAAACATTACACGTCGCTCAGTAAATGCTTTTATGCACTTGGCAGGGTGGCTGAGGCTCTGGGTTACTTATCTGAAGGTCAGGGGTTCAACCCCCATTACCACTATGCTGTTGGGTCCTTGAACAAGGCCCTTAACCCTCAGTTGCTCCGTTGTCTGAAAATGATAACTGTAAGTCACTCTGTATATGAGCGATGATTTTTAATTTTTTTTGGCTTCTGTTAATGATGCGCTCCATAGCAACGGGCTTCCATGCTTAGCAACTGTGTGCTATAAAGAAATAATACACCGCTGATTGTCGTTGAATTGACCAATCAGACTCGTGTATTCACACGTGGTGTGTAATAAAGAAATGATGTTATGTTAGAAAGTCAAAGATGTTACAGCATGAATTCTGCAGCATTGTGCTCTGGATGTCTGGGAAGTACAAGAACACAAACGATTTTACCAGCAGTTTGAGAATTTATAGGTCCTTTCTGAAAGGTGTATATACACACACACACACACACACTCAATCAGAGCCAGAACAGTAATATAACGTCATAGAAAAAGCCGTATTTTTACTGTGAGATGTAGAAAGATTTAATCCCTACTCAGACATAACACTAAACGGAGCAGAAATCTTCTCGCTGTAATGTACGCGAGGCTAAAGAACTCCATGAAAGGAAGAAGAATGATTGCGCTACTCCAATATCTCCGTAAAGGTTCATTTATTTTTCTAAACTTTCTCAGTGTGTAATGCTCCAGAGCGTGTTCGCTAGCAGACCAAATGCTAATTGGCCGTGCCGTCGTATGAATGAACATAATGGGAATTCTGCCACACAGGAAGCGGGAGCCAGGCCTGTGCCAGTGCTAATCTAGTTAACATAATGAGGAGCAGGAATGCGTTTACTTGCTCTGTAGAGAGTTCTAAAAGCGTAAAATCCACAAGCTCGTACGCGGAGTGCTGTAAACAAGAAAAAGACTCCAGAGCGCTGTACCACTAAGGAAGACTGCCTTTATTGCCTTTTGCCTTTATTACCACACACATATGTTTTCAATATAACGTAATTCCTCACAAATCCCAGTTTGGAAGGAAGCTGTGGTTAGGACACCGGGTGAGCCATGGGGTTGTGCTGTTGGAACAGCTGGGGGGTTAAAATCGTTTAAACCCCAACAGTGGCAACTTGTACTCGGGGAACTGAAGTCTCAACCTTCTGATCCGGAGCCCAGAGCGTCTACAGCACTGCGGAATATTCTTCTTATGAAGAACAACAACCAATAGAAGTATTTTTATCATCATTTGATTTTAATGGATTTTATTTATCATTTAATGAGGACTGGCTCTTCCCAACTATACTCATAGGGTAAAATTAATAAAATATTAAATAATAGTCTGTTATACACGAAAAAAAAATACATCACAATATATGATCCTGAATATAATTTTTGATGATGCAAACATTTTACACATTTTAATGTCAGATTATGTTGCTGAAAGTTATCATAAAACAAAAATGTAACATGTTCAATGTATCCCAGGACTCTATTAGTCAAATTAAATGAATATATCTTCACAGTTTGCTAGCTGTCCATTCTGTGTGCGCTACACAGCTCTGGCTCAGTAGAAGAGGAAACAAAGAAAGGGGCTTAGAGTGAGCCACACAACAATATTCCAGCCAATCAGCTACAAGCAGCGTTGCTCATGCACAGCATAAGTGTTGGTGTCATTGCCCTGGCAACGCATGTCCATGTATTTGGGAGGCGGAGCCTCTGAAGGAGTATAAAGAGAAGCGTGTACTTGTTTGAGTGTTATGTTCAAATGCCAGCACTCGTTATCCAGAATCCACTTTTAATCCACTGTGGGATGATTGACAGTTGTGTGTGTGTTTTGAACGATCTGTGATTAATCTCTCGTCTCGTCTTGATTTTCTCTGGAAAAGGTGTGCCCATGTGGCTGGAATTGCTTTCTGTCAAGATAAACTAGTGGATCAGAGCTAAGTGTTCTGTAACGCAACGTAAAATCTGTATGTGTTTTTGAGGTAAATATGCGGATCAGTTTATGGGCCATTTTCAGAAAAATGTACACAGTAACGGTGAGGACATTTTCTAAAGAAAGACAGCCTTTTATGCATTAAGTTGAAACCAGCGACCTTAAATGGAATGCACATAGATTGATAGATAATATTGTTTTCTGTATATATACCGACCAAAACTCTCACATAAAATCACAGGGAGACGACACGCCTTCATTTTGGTCATTGTTACCATTGGTAACGGTAAGGACATTTTGCACTTTAGTAGATAACATTTCCAGTGGAAAGGATGACTTATATGTGCTTGGTAATGGAAATAGATAAAAAAAAGATCACAAATAATGAAATTCATATGCTATCTTTAGTCATTGTCTTCAACTTAATGCATAAAAGGCTGTCTTTCTTTATAAAAATCTCCTCACCGTTGCTGTGTACATTTTTCTGGAAATGGCCCTTATACATGTCCGCACCACCATGGTACAACTTAATTAGAATTTACTACACAGGAATGGTGTGATCTGACTGGTCCACTGTCAGGGGAGTTTACATTATTCAGAATGTATAACGATTGACTCAAAATGACGGACACTTAGAGTTTGTCGCAGTTATATGGAGCAGGCAGTGAAATCGTTATCATGCTTTAAAATGGAAAAATAAACCATAAAAATCTCGTTTTCTTTTGTAATGACTCTGCACCGGCTGTAGTTGTGGCTGGAGGCATCGTGTGTTCGGGTTGTACGTCCGTTCATCCGGGCCATTCTCGTGATCTCAATAACGGTTTGAGGGATTTTCTTCAACCTTCGTACAAATGTCCAACTTGACCCAAGTATTACCTGATTAGATTCTGGAGGTCAAAGGTCAAAGTTGCTGTGGCATTACCATGCAGAGTCATATAACTACCAGGCAGATGTTTTAGTTTTTCTTGTGTTTATGTGTTGTGTATCCTAAATATTTGAATAAATGTGAAAATAAACCTTTACTGATTTTGGTTTATGTTTCTGTGTAGTATGTACTAAACTCTGAATGACTGAGCTATAAACAGGCATCACAGCATTAAGTTCTGGTCGGAGCACAGAGGTCACCTGACCTGCCTCTGTAATGGCTAAAATATGTAAAGATAAACTATTAATGTCTCTCTTTTTTTAATGCTCTTGTGTAGTATATACCAAAACAATTATAAGCCTCACTGTCTAAAAAAGGATTGTTGCTCAATTGAATGGTCTGTGACGTCCACCTTGCCTTTGGGGTGTAATTGTTCATTATAATTAGTTGTGGTCATGTATTTTAATGAAGCATAATTAGCTAACCTTTGGCAGACATGGGTTTCTGGCACATTAAATAATGAACACATAATTCACATGGGTTTTTTTTGTTTGTTTGTTTTATATTATTTTTATTCTATCTGAATGTTTAATTCATCGTTCTCTATGTGAGGTATGTGTGTTAAATATATAGGTGAGATAATGGCCATGACTGAGCAACATGGTACTAAAGGTAGCCAGTTCCAAAGTAATATAGTCATTTATTTATTTATGAAGTACATTTGAAACTAGAAAAGTGCTGTGCATAATTAAGATCACATAAGAACATAAATAGAAATAAAGGGTAGAGAATAAACCAAAGAAATCTAAAATAAATATAGAACTATAAGATAACTGGAACAGCAGATAAGAGGAGATCTAGGTGGGTGGTAAACCATTATTAGATTTAAAAACAAACAATAAAAACTTATAACTGGATCCTGGAGTAGACAGAAAACCAGTATAAGGATGTCGAAGCTGGGGGTGGGGGTGGGGTGGTATCTTTTCTTAGTACTAGTGAAAAATCACATGCCTTTTTCTGACTGTAGTCGGTTAGAAATGCATGCTGGTCAAGCTACAACATTTTTAATACATTTTTTGCAAGCAGACGAAGTACAAGCAGACCACAAAATATCTCCACCCTGTCATGGACAAATCCGTGTAAAAATAAATGATTTTTCATTGAATAGCATTTATAAAATGTATATTTCCATAAAGATATTTGGTCCCTTCTCAACAGTTTGTTAGTTAATGGAAAATTGTTTTAATAAGTGTGTAATTACCACAAAAAAGTTGTTTCCTTGTAAAATCTGTAATAGTTATACTTTTTTTTTTTTTTTCCTCATGAAACATCTAACAACTAAGTTATCTGGCGAAATTTTTAAGCAATACTATCTGGCCCTCGTTTGTTTCTAGAGAAACCTTACAAAAAATTTTGCTAACTTTTTTGAAAATATTTTATTTATTTTCTCAAACATGAAGATGACCGGGTGGACAACAACATGACCGGGTGGACACTGGCATGATAGGGTGGACAAAGGCTTTAATAGGCGAACACAGAAGTTATTAAATAACATTAAACTCCTAAGGAAATATTTTTCTATTATTTAACTAATTATAAATTATAGATAAGATATTATTTAATCTAATATTTAACTGTTTCTGTAACTTAGAAACAGACGATGCTCACTTAAAAAAACCCCAACAAAACTCAGAATAATCACTGAAATCACTATAACACACTTCCACGTGTTTGCACACAGACGGCTCAATGTGTAAAGAGCGCCTGTTCAGAGCCTGTGGTTCTGGAATCAGGCTAAGTATCTGCCCATCATGATACCAGCTAATGTCTTCCCGGGGCCCTGGCCAAAAGAACTTTGACAGTTTGACCTTCCACATCGATAATGACTCCTGGGTAGGCCTCATTGTCATAGTTAAGGACACACCATTCTCCAGTATGCTTCAGCTCAGTCATTTCTGGTCTTCTGTGACTGTCTGCTATCTTTTCTGCTTGTCTTTTTTCGTCTAAGTCTCTCCACCTGATGCCGTTGCCTGAAACAGATAAAGGATTTTTGGAGTTATCAAGGTCATTTTATGGGGAAATAAAAAGTTGAAAACTGTCTTTTTGCTGTGAAGCGGAACATCAACACTAATTGTGTTTTCCCGCCTGACTCGATTTATGTGGTAGCGCATGCGCGGCACGATTATAGGAAGGTTGAGCTGTTGAGACAGCCACTTTGGTTGGGCATGGCAGCCCTCCCAGAATTCCACGGGCGACTCGATTTATGTGGTAGCGCATGCGCGGCAATTTTTAGAGTTCTCGCAATCGTCGCCACCACCTTCCATGCAGGAATAAACAGGTCTGGCGAGATAAACAAAACGCGTATATAGACTTGGATTAACTTCCCTCACAGCACTCCACTTCTCTATGAGAACTTCTAGTCATATAAATCAATTAATCACATAGCTAAACTTCCCCGTTACAACCTGGAGGGCCCTGACTCAGGAGCTTCAGGAATTTCAGGGGCGTTGGGCGGTGTCTCTGACTGCAGCAAGGCACTGGCCCTGGCTCAGGCCCTGGCTTGCCTTTTTGCCTCCTTCCATTTCTTCCTTTTTGCCCTCTTCTCTCTCTCTCTCTCTGATTCAGCTCATTAATACCCATCTTCTTTCCAGTCTCCCTGTCTTTTTTCCATCTGTCCCTCTCTTTCTCAGTGTACTTTCTCTTTCTGTCAGGGTCAGCATCACAACGTTTCCGATACCGCCTTGCTTTCTCAGCTCCACTTAGGGCCATTCCTTAAAAAGTGACTGACTGACTATCCCCCCTTACCCCCTTAGTCCTGCTAAACTATGATTACCTCGACTTGCGTAGTTAAATTGCTTAGATGTAACTGTGCAAAAAGGCTAAGGCTGAATCAGAATAAAAATCACCCAAAGGCCTGCTGATACTGATAGCACAAAAATCACCCACACTGATTATCATCTTCTGTTATACTGTAAAAATTACAACATGTAATCTGTGTGTGTTCTGAACACATTCCCTGTCATGAACCATGTCCACCCTGTCACTGAAGGCTTGGTGACAGGGTGGACAGTGACAGGGTGGACAATTTTGGCTAAAGTTAGCATTAAATGATCACGTGTTGGACCCTGAGTTAGCAAAGTAGCTAATTTTTAAAGAGGACTGTGTACTGTTCACCAAATATGCTTTGAATTTCTTAAATAGTTTTATATTAAACGATATTTTGTGGTAACAGGGTGGACCTGCTAAGCTCGACAACATCCAGGTACAAACACAATATGATGAAAATTAGGAAATATAAATCCTTACTGCTCTTGTACAGTACGTTTCCCCCTCCAATGAAAACGCTCAAAATGTTGATGACGACGTCAGTGATTGCATCAATTCTTAAAGGGGCGATTCCCCCAAAGTGACAGGGTGGACAGCTATTTCAAGGACACACGTAGAATGTTATATATTCCAATGAAAATAAAATATAAATCATCCAAATTATCTGTTTTATCAAAAAACGTGTTGAGTATAATGACAACATCTAAAAAGTATATTTGGGTTTGTTTTTTTTCCATTTAAACAATTATGAAACTCCCTCAAGTTAAGAGTGGCAGTGTGTGGGACATGCAAAAATCATGTACATTCCCTCAAAGAAAAATGCATAAAATAGTAAAATCACATTTCAAGAGGTTTGAAGTTGTACCGATTTATGTGTGGGGTGTTTCCCCCTTTTTTAATAAATGCTTAGAATTTCATTATTTTTCAATGAGTTCAAAGGCACCTTATAGTGAAACTGTCCCAAAGGGGAATTGAAGGGAGCAGAGGTCTCAGATTCACTGCTTATCTGGTAGAAATGAGTGAGTAAATGAATGAATGGACAAATGACAGCATGTTTTAATTTCTTTAAATATTTTATGTGCTTTTAAGTGACTGGACCAACAAAAGTGAACAAAACATGAAACCATGTCTGCTATTCTGCTGCAGAATAAGTGTTCAGAGACTTTTACAAATTAAGTTCAGGTTCAAATTGTATTTCATTTAAACTGAGAGAAGAATCACAGAAACTCGATGAAAAGCTCAAAAGCATCCAATTATTCTTTCAAATTAATGTTTCCCACTAGAGCAAGTGATTCTGTGTCTTTACTTTAACCTGCTCATAGTGCCCTTTCATAGCTCGTACATTACTGTGTACTCCCCACCCCTTTGGTTTTGATGGACAGCTGAGATCCTCCTCCTGTTCTGAGAGCGTGACAGCTCAGGGCTTTGTGAAATACATTTCGCTCAGCTTACAGATGCAGTTCCAAAGAAGTACAACGAGCCCTCAGGCTTTGATTCAGAACATAACAAGGTTTTTGTGTCATTAAAGGTACAGGGACCTTTTCAAAGCTTGAGCATAATGATATTTAGGGCTTCACAATATCATAATAACGATTTTTTTTTTTAATTGATTATAATTTTATAATTGAGTCGATTATTATTTTTATTATTATTATTTATTATTATTATAATTATAGATATTTTTTTCCGATTAGTCAATTATTAATATAATTTATTATTAATAATTATTATTTAATATATTAAAAAAATATATAAGATTTTACTTTCAACATTTAATTTAATTAACAAATTATATTTTGTGAAAACATTGTTTTTTAACAACTAACTATTTATTAAAAATAAATAAATCTATTCTATATTAAGAGTACAGAAAAAAAATTGTAGCAGGACTTTTTACACATTTCTCTCCAAGTCTTCAGTTTCCAGACGCTGAATGGTTTAAAAGAGTGTAAAGAAAAATATAAAATCGCTTATTATAAAAGTTATTTAATTATACTAAATACATTTGAATAATATAAAATTAATACAATTTATTTATTTTTGAAAATCATCTTGTTTTTTAAACAATTTGTAATTATTTAAAGAAATTTGAGCTCATCTTGTCAACGTTACTTGATGTACAGAATAATGAGCATCGGTGTCCATAATGATCCTCCATACAGATGCCTCATAAAAAAAAAAATACAAAAACAAATATCTTGATTTTATTTCTTGTAATCATATTTGATTTAATTTAATCCGGTCGGTGTTTGAATATGAAGAATAAAGTTTTGAGCGCCGGAATCGCAGAAAGCTCGGATATTTTTGAGCAGATTGTTTTATGAAGAAATTAAGGATTCACTTTAAACTGTCTCTGAATAGTTTTATAAAATAGAACTCCACAACCTACACTAATGTCTCTCCGACCTAATTTCACCTAATCGTAAACATGCCTACAGTCCCGTTTCCAACAGATTTCTGCTTTGCAAATTTGAACTGTAGGTTTCCTGATGGATAAGTGATAAGTTCATATGAATCTCCTTCACCCATGGCTCCAACATGTTTCCTAAGGTTGTTCACATGGTGATGATGTGCTGTCGTGCTATGCTAGCTCAGCTAACACTGTTCTTTTGAAGGCTTTACTGTAAAGTGATCCCATACTTTTGTCGACTTGGGTCGTACACTTTTCTCTGTGCTAACATTAACCTCCTTCGGTGGAGCTATCTGGCCCTCCACCGCTTCTTCCAGAATTCGTTACATGAGCTAAACAAGGTACGGCATTGGTTTTCTTCTTCCTCCTCTCCTCCTCCTCTTCCTAAAGCGGTTGGTGTCCAGCTTAACGGTGCTTTACTGATACTGCGGTTTTGGTTGGCTTACTGCCGTCACATTAATAGAAGTAGTCACTGTACTTACCTGCATAATAATGTAGACACAACTAATCGATTAGTAAATTACTTGACAAACTATTTTAATAATCGGTTTAATTGATTAGTGGCCGCAGCCGTAATAGTATAGGTTCTGTCTGTAAATACTATATGGAAACGTTGTGTTCTCATTGGTCATCTATCTCAGGATTAAAAACATTATTCCGGGTGGATAATGCAAACATAAAGCAACGGCGCTTCCGGGTTTTCACGGTCACTCGGAGCAAACGGTGTCGTAATGCTTTAAAATAAAGCTAGTTTGTTGTTCTAGCGTATAATAAAAAACCACTACAGCGCATGGGGTAGTGTATACTAAACTCTGCAACAGACGCCGTTAGCTACATAGTGTTTACCTCTGCTTAGCACCTATATCTGTTCTGATTTTTAAAAATGTAATATAAAGATAAAGAGATCTTTATTGTTAACTGTTGCATGAACAATGAAAATCAGTTTAGCAGCAATTATAAAAAAAAGTGTACAGAAGACAACTAAGGTACCTACACTAAGCTAAATATGTGCATATACCTACGTACACATATACATACATATATCCTGTAAATGCAAACACATATCTATCCACATATTTACACAAGTACAGACTTGTACGTTTATCCGCATATTCACACATTTAGAGACGATACACAGAAGGGTGCATGATATGCCAAAGGTGTCTGGTATGTACAGGGTGAGAGGTAGAGCTTTTTAATCATAAGGTGCATGGTGCTAAAATGTTATATGATGTTCGAGACCTGCTTTAAACATGAGTATTGCACTGCAGTGTAGTTCCAATTACCCGCTCTGCCGTCCTCACCACCCGCTGCAGGACCTTCCTGTCCTCTGCAGTACAGCTGTTGAGCCACACTGTACAGCAGTAGGTCAGGAGGCTCTCGATGTATAAACCTGGGCGGCGCGTTGGCTAGTGATTTGCATATCCGACTCACAACAAGAAGGCCCTGGGTTCAAGTTTCAGGCTCGTGTGTTTCCTTCGGGAGTTTGCATATTCTCCCTGTGCTTGTGTGGGTTTCCTCTGGGAGTTTCCTTCCGCACTCCGAAGACATGCACATTATTCTTATTGGCTGTTCCAAATTGCTCCGACGTGTGGATGTGTGTGAATGGTTTTGTGTGTGTGTGTGTGTGTGTGTGTGTGTGTGTGTTCCTGCGACGGTATAGCAAGCTGTTCAGGCTGTGCCACGCCTTCCAGTGTTGGCTGAGATTGGCACCAGCCTCCCCGTAACCCTAGTAGGATTAAGTGGTTTGGAAATGAGAGTGATTGAGTAACTAAGTGAATATATAAACTTTAAGTAAATTTAGTTTTAGTGAGCTTTTTGCTTGTGTTCCTGTGTAGTGTATACTAAAGCAATTATTTCTCTTATGCTTGGTGAATGTTGCTGAATTGAATTGTCTGAATCAAGTAGACTACTCCGAGACCCCCACCTCACCTTCCGTGTATTGTTAATTATCCCGAGATAGGGAACCAATCAGATCACCTCGTGCCTGTGTAGTCTATACTAAATGTCTATATCTTTTGGTGACCTCCTGTATTTAAATTGGCTCTTCTTATAAATGAGTCACAGACTCCAGATGCAAATGCCACATCTGGAACCATCTCCAGCCCTTTTTATGAGCGTTCACCCGCACGAACTGCTGAATCAGACACTCGACTTGTTCACAACCCGTCCAGTTACTTCTGGCCTTCCAAAATTGGAGCACTGCACATTAAAAGGGGTATAATTTGTACAGTGTGGGCTGCCATAAATATCCTCAAATTAAAGCCGATAGTCTGCACTTTAACCTCAGTCACGTTTTCACTGGAAAACCCGACGTGCTGCAGTAAAGACGCCAAAACAATAGCTTCATGGCGCTAACGGTAAAACTGTACCGCGGGGCAGAGGCTTCGGGAGGTCAGGTGGTTCATGCTCAGGCAGGGCTCAGATTTGTGAAGAGCGAGCTGTTTGAGGGTTTGTTGCCCAGCTGTATCGGGTTTGTGTTATGTTCTCGGTTGGGTGATTAATCTGGGTGGTTCTAATGAACGGAGGAGGAGATGAGAACATTCTGGGTGTTATTATCTTATGAATATTAAATGGCATGCCGCTGCATGCAAGGTAGACACTGGCTGGCAGCGCCATGTTACCATATTTAGTCTGTACAGATGTTTCGTCTGTGGTAACCATATCAGTTATTGATTACAGGTTGAGTTATGGAACACTGTCACATGATTTATAGAGCTGTGTGGTCATGTGTGAGTTAATCACTGGTTCTTTATTTATTTGTGTGTGTGTGTGTGTGTGTGTGTGTGTGTGTGTGTGTGTGTGTGTTTAGTACTTTGTGTTGGTACTTTGTCCCCTGCTTTTCTTTACTGTCCATTCCTCTCAGCTATGTTATTTTCTTGTTGCCTAGCAACAAAGATTAAATATAGGACTGCACTCTCCTAATTTTCCATCTCTCCTCTCCAGAGTCTCTCATTCATTTTCTCTGCCCCCCCCCGATCCTCCTCCCCCCACCTTGTTCTGTTTAGAACTGGTACTTGGCGAGTTTTTTTTTTGTTCTTCTTGGGGATAATGATGGAAAAGAGTCGTGGACGCGTCCTTGGTTCTAGGAGGGATTTGCACTGAGAGGATGGAAAACATTCCTCAGGCAGCACAAACGCCTGTTGTCAGAAGTAAAGGCCACTTCGCTCTGTACGTCTCACACACACACACACACACACACACACACACACACACACACACACACACACACACACACGGCTCAAACAAGAACACCGAGTGGCCCTCTCATGCCCTTGTGCTGATATTCTCCATATTCACAAAGAACAGTCCATCCACCACAGCCGGGCGGAATGATGTATCGGGATATGATCGATTTTGTGATATAATGTGACGATACTCGTTCCTCATTCAATCTGAGGTTGAACTCTTCTCTGATTTTCGTTTTTAAGTTTTTTTGTATGATATGAAATGATTGAATGTTTTTCACATGGTTTTAAACCAGTGTTTTGGCTTCACATCGTGATTCATATTAATCATCACTGAAACTTCAGTCGTTCCCATAGCATGGTTTAAAATCACTCAGCAGCTCCTATTGCTAATACTGCTAATACAACACACACACACACACACACACACACACACACACACACACACAAAATCATGTACTTCTATCTCAGGCTCAGGTGTTTCTATG
>JBCNYH010000007.1:5598779-5611312 GCA_039654325.1 Tandanus tandanus
GTGTGTGTGTGTGTGTGTGTGTGTGTGTGTGTGTGTGTGTGTGTGTGTGTGTGTGTGTGTGTGTGTGTGTGAGGGGAAGCAATCAGAATCTCACAGGTGTTTTAAAGCACTAACCGGAAACTTGGAAACTACAGAAGATCAGTTTGTGATCCGGTCGTGTTTAGATCAGTTGCATGTTCTGTTCTCGCCGCGTTTCCTTGATTTCAGGCCGCTCTGTATTAGAGTTGGGTTTTCCTCTCTCTGAAAGCCTCTTTCAAACCCGGACATCCAGTGTATAGTACTTTTACAGCGATGATGGTCCCAACTAATTATTTTTCATGCTGTGCGCTGAGGCATTCTGACATTTGAGGATGGGATCTGAGGAGAACTCTGGGGAATTCGTCAAGCGGGAAAAACAAAGAGTTCCCATGCTGCCAGTTCTGAACTGCGTTACAGTGGTTTCAGGACGGAGTCTCGACACAGCTGATAAGGAGAATAATTAACTGGCTTATGCTGGGAAAGTACTGTGATCACCTTCATATAACTCCTGCTTCCTGTCACCACTACTGAAAGACATGGGGAAAGACATTTGTTGGTTAGCAAGTAAAAATTATACAACTCGTGTGTGTGTGTGTGTGTGTGTGTGTGTGTGTGAGAGAGAGAGAGAGATGGAGTGTGTGTGTGAGAGAGAGAGAGAGAGATGGAGTGTGTGTGTTAGAGAGAGAGAGAGATGGAGTGTGTGTGTTTGAGAGAGAGATGGAGTGTGTGTGTGTGAGAGTGAGGGAGACAGCGAGAGAGAAAGATGGAGTGTGTGTGTGAGAGAGAGAGAAAGATGGAGTGTGTGTATATGTGTGAGGGAGAGAGAGAGAGAGAAAGTGGCTGTGTGTGAGAGAGAAAGAAGGGAGTGTGTGTGTGTGTGTGTGTGTGTGTGCGCGTGCGCGCGTGTGTGCATGTATAGATGTACAAAACAGTTTTACATCCTGTTTTTTAGATAACAGTCACATCTCTCTCTCTATCTCTCTCTAGCTCACACACACACACATACTCATACTCTCTCTTAGCTCCTGATTTAAACAGCATCACACTCCAGCCAATCACAGAGTGTGGCGTTAAACACTAACAGGAAATGATGAGCTTTAAAACTTGAGCTGGTTGTATTTGATTATATCGTCACTGCATCATTGCTGAATCATTCACGTCTGAATTGCGATGAATCGATGCTGTGATGCGAGAGTGTGTGAGCAGGAACGTGTGCGTGTGTGCTCGCGCGCGCGTGTGTGTGTATGTTCAGTGGTGGTTTATTGCTGTGTTTATTACTGTATCTTACTCCTTCATCCCTGAGTCAATAAAACGTTGTTATTGTTTTGAATGCTACAGGTTTAAACCCTACACTATACTGTATAGCCGAATGTATCCGGACGCCTGATCATCACACTCATGAACTTAGTTGAACATCTGATTCCAGGTTTGGTCTTTTTTACTCTTATAATAACCTCGATTCTTCCGGGAAAGTTTTCCACTAGATTTGGGGCCGTCTGAGGGGATTTGCATCCAGTCAGCTAAAAGAACAGCAATGATGTCAAGGGTGGTGTGTGTGTGTGTGTGTGTGTGTGTGTGAGTTCATCTTGAAGGTGTTCGGTGAGGGTGCAGAACACTGGAGATCTTCCACTCCAGCTTTGGTAAAGCATGCCTCCGTGAAGCTTGCTTTGTGCATGGGGAATAGTCGGGCTGGAACAGGTCCGACTCTCTTGATTCCAGTGATGGGAAGTTATGATGGTACAGCATTAAAAGATATTCTGTACAATTGTGTGCTTTTAAATTTGGGTAACCGTTTGGGGAACGAACCACATATGGGTGTAATGGTCAGCTGTCCACATACTTTTGGTGGTATGGTGCATCAGTAGCTTGCGGATTTCGTAGAAATGCCTGGTGATTCATGGAGCACAAGCCTGGACAAAGAAAATGCAAATCATTGTGTGTTTATATCAGGTACTGTTATGCAAATATTTTGAAAAGGTTGCGGTGCAACACCATGACCTCATCAAAAAAAGCATAAGCCAGACACAGTCGCAGAGAGATACGGAACACATGCACAAAGGTATCGTTTCATTACAGAAAAATAATAATCATTTATAGGAATTAATTGGGTACATTAAAAAGAAGTTCATAACCAAACATTGCCAAAAGCAAATTTAAGATTTTGCAAAAAAATATATGTCATAGTTCCATTCAGAGACGTGTGAAAATTGTACTCGCTAACTCTCTCTCTCACTCACTCACTCACTCTCTCACTCACTCATATGCCAAGCCGCTTAAACCTACTAGGGTTGTGTGGGGACCGGTGCCCATCTCAGCCGACACTGGGCGCCAGACCATCACAGGACACACACACACACAATCATTCACACTCTCACCTAGGGACAATTTGGAACAGCTATTCATTCATTCATTCATTCATTCATTTCACAAAGCCGCTTAATCCTAATTAGGGTCGCGGGGAGGCTGGCACCCACCTCAGCCGACTCTGGGCGAGGGCACAGTACACCCTGAACAGATGGCCAGGCCATTGCAGGGACAGCACACATGCAACCATTCTCACACACACCTAGGGACGATTTGGAACAGCCAATCAGCCGACTGCGCATGTTTTTGGACTATGGAAGGAAACCGAAGTACCTGCAGAAAACCCATGCAAGCACAAGAGGAACGTCCAAACTTCGCACAGAAACGCCCCGAGCCCAGGAATCAAACCCGGGACCTTCTTGCTGTGAGGTGAACGTGCTAACCACTGTGCCACCCTTGGAACAGCCAGTTAGCCTAATATGCATGTCTTTGGACTGTTGGAGGAAGCGAGAGTACCCAGAGGAAACCCGCACTAGTGCAGGGAAAAAATGCAAACTCCACACAGAAACGGCTAAGCCCAGGAATCGAACCCATGGCCTTCTACACGTGAGACGGACATGCTAACCACTACTCCATGGTGCCGCCCTGAAGACTGTACTACGGTATTAAACGGTCTTTAAAAATGTAGTCATCAATTCAGGAGAAAGATTGTCGCCACGCACATTGCCAAGGCAATTACACCAACAATGGCCCTCCTATCTTCCCTTCAACCAGTCAGCAACGTTTTACATAAAGTGTATTGTTTCTATCAAAGCAGCCTCAGGTTCTCATGACCTAGAGACCACAAGATGCTGGAAACTTTCCTTAGAGATTCGGGTCCATGTCGACATGAATGCATGACATCACTGCTACAGCTTTCTCAGCACATTCATACTGCAAAGCTCCTGTTATACAACATGCCACGGGTGCTCTACTGGATCCTGTTCCAATGCCTTTGAAGGCCACTGAAGTTTACTGAACCTACTGTCATGTTCATGGAACCAGTTTGAGATGCCTTTTGTTTAGTGGCCCTGCAGCAGCCATTATAAAATTGGCAAATTGTGATTGGAAAGGGATGCACATGGTCAGCATCAATACTCTGACAGGCTGTAGCACTAAAATGCTAATAATTAAGATATTTACTTTTTACATCTATGGCACTTGGCAGACGTCTTTATCCAGAACAACTTACATTTATCTCATTTACTGTGCAGTTGAGGGTTAAGGGCCTTGCTCAGGGGCCCAACAGATGTAAATTGATGGTATTGGGGCTTGGACCGCTGGCCTTCTGACAGTAACCCAGAGCCTTATCCACTGAGACACCACTGCCTGTATTATTTCATATCAGCATTTCAGCCTGGTGGGGGTGCTGTAATGCTGTGGAGAATGTTTTCTTAGAACCTGGCTTCCTTTTCTCTTCCCAATTCTTAAAAACTGCCAAGTTTTGGTGAGCCTGTACATCTGAGCTTTTTGGGAAGGTTCAATGACTGAGCTCATTTTACTGAAGTGTGGTGAGGTAAAGTTAAGTCTGTTGGGTTTTTACACCCGAGCCTAGCGGCTCATCCCCCGTATCTGTCGCGTGAAGCAAATAGGACTTCAACTCCTCCTGGATGGGATGCTATTTACCTTCCCAGTATTTTTTCTGGTACTCATACTGCTGGGTGGACAGAGACACACTTGTGATTTAGACCTTGCCGGTGGGAGGTCTGACAGGGATTCGAACACACGACATCTCGATCATGAGCCCAGCACCTAAACCACAACCCCACCGGCCGAGGTGTGGTACACACTAGTCTGTGTGTTTGTTAGCTGGATTATACCAGATGATATGTGTGTATTTTCATGACATTTTCACCAGAGGAGGGGCTTTGGATAAGCAAGTCTTCATTAGATTTTGGAGATGATTTGGATCAAATTCTGGAATTTTTTTACATTTCCACAACATTGTGAGACAGGACGGTTTTTGGGGTTGTTTTTTTTATTTTATTTATTTAAATTTTTTTTGGAAGTGAAGTATTACAGCAGGCCCACCAGGAGGTGTTGTGTACTTTACTTTTTCGGCTGGGTGGATGTTTGAGCTCTCTGAGTGCTCTTGTTTTTTCTGTATCACCATTATAAATTGGAATGTTGTGCATTGCTATGCCCCTAATGTACTCTAATAGACACAGGTGCAGGTCAACAGCTTCAGTCAATGTTTACATGAAACATCAGGATGAGATTTCTGTTGTTGGTGCCAAATGGGCTGGTTTGGAGATTTCAGACACTGCTGATCTTGTGAGAATTTTACACACAACCGTCTCTAGAACTTCACGGAAGGCAAAAAGCACTGAATGAGTGACAGTTCTGTGGGCGGAAACACTTTGTCGATAAAGCCGCATTCACACGTGAAGCGCTAAGCGAATTGCTTCACCACTGAGCGACACGCGAGTCGCCTGCTGAGAAAAACGAATCGCTTTGCCACTCAGGTCTTGTTGCCTAGGTAACTCCCTTGCACGTTTCCCACTTTATTATCTTTGAGTGAAGCTGTGAGCGCCAGCAAGCGCATTCCCGACAGCAGGTCCGTGACTGCTTTCATAATCATTATCTTATTGTTTGAGTTTATTTTTGTGATCATTGACTTTGCATGGTCGCTTGTCACTCCCTGTGTAAATACTGCAGAGAAGCGTCATCATCGGAAATATGGCCAGATTTATTTGGGTTGCCAGGAAGGATAAAGTAACTCGTCCATGTGCTTGTAATCTTTTCAGTAGCTATATACGTACTTAGAACGCCACACCTGGGCACAGATTTTTGTGGGCGAGCTAATTTCAAGACTCCTCCTAACTTATCCCCAAGTCATCTCGCGGGATACTGGGATAAAAGTAACGGAGCTGGGCTATGACATTGCGGAGCCAGATTGCTGATGAGGGCACGTGCGAGCCATTTCGGCCATGGCCGCAAAATGAATGAATGATGAACTTGTATAATTACTTTTTACATTTGTGGTGACCAGAAAAGCATCTCAGTAATGTGCAAACTTTGATATAGATGGGCTGCAAGAGATGAAGATCACACTGGGTTCCACTCCTGAGATCCCAGGACAGAAATCTGAGGCTATCATGAGCACAGACTCAACAGACTGAATAGGAAAGAGAAGTGATCCTAACGTTAGTTATGTGCTGTTGAGAGCTCTCTGTAGACTCTGGATGTTTTTCCCTCAAACACTGGGGTGCTGAGCAGCTTTAGTGCTGATATGGAAAGAAACGCACGTCATATCTCAGCTTTCCAACTTGTATGAAGCACCAAAACAGTCCTTCCTCCTGTGTGTCTGTTACTAGAACATTCTGTGTTTGAGAAGAGGCCTCCTTTAATCACCATGGGTCAAATGTTGTGTATCCTCCCCCACTTTCTGCTAAAGGACTTCTGTGTTGTAGCTCCTGGTCCTCAGCGCACAGTACTTCTTGTGCACCAACGAAAATGAACTTGGCATAACTTGTAACAAATGTCACTCTTTACTCTCACACTTCTCCGCCTCGGAGCTGTCATTTTAGGTTAAAGCCTAATTTACACCGCATGTGAGAGCGAGGTATAAGGTTTGTAATTTACACTGCATCAGTTTCTGAAGCGTAATCCCAGAATGCAGCAGCGGGTTCGTGCGCCAGTGAAAACTGCAGTAGTGACTGAAGTAAGTCTGCTGGGCTTTTACACCTGAGCCGACCGGTTCATCAGCGCTGGATCTTATCCCAGGTGCTGCAGCATGACGCGACTTAGGGGTTCAACTCTTCCTGGATGGGATGCTAGTCTATCGCAGGTTTCCTTCCCAGTATTTTTTTCTGTTACCCGTTTATACTGCTGGGTTGGCAGAGGCGCACTTTTGGTTAAGATCTCGCCCAGGGGTCTTAGCACGGTGAAGGTCTAACAGGGATACGAGTGACTGATGTGTGGGGTCTGAAAGAAATACTGTACGTGTAGTAAGTGGCAGTAACGCTGTACATGTTTTAAATGTAATATGGTGTCCATATTGTGTTTAGCTACAATTTTAATTTAACATAGTGTTTTGTACCTGTTTATCTTTATGTAGCCATTATTAATAACTCACTCACTCGTTTGCCAAAATGCTTATTCCTACTAGGGTCGCAGGGAGTCTTGCTCCTATCTCAGCTGACAGTGGGTGAAGGCAGGATACACCCTGAACAGCTCGCCATATCTTTGAAGAGCTAACATGCACACAACCATTCACAGTCACATTCACACCTATGGGCAATTTGAAATAGCCAATTAGTCTAATGTGCATGTCTTTGGACTGTGGGGGGAACCGGAGTACCCAGAGGAAACACACGCAAGCACGGGGAGAACATACAAACTCCACACAGATACCCTCAAGACCGGCTCCCGAGTGGCACATCGACAAGGTCGAATCGGGTTGGTGCCACAGCCATCCGTAACAGAGAGCTAATTGGCCGAGCTCTCACGGGAGGGAGGGATGGCATACACTCACAGCAAGCATCAGCCAATCATGGGCGTCTGTGAGCTCATTCGTATGAAAGGGGGCGGATCGCGCTTTCCCTAGGAGTGTGTTAGGTCGCCCCCAAATACGCATACGCAGCAGTTCGTAAAAAGGCGGGTGGCTGCATTGCATGTCATGGAGGGGGCATGTGCATGCTTACTCCGCCCCTCCCTGGTTGGTGGTGGTCGTGTGATACAGAAGGCAATATGAATATGGCCTTTGAACTCTCTGTGCCAACTCTGCACTGATTGGTAACCTGAAAGTAACCAGTCAGACCTGTGCATTGGGTGGGGTGTGGGGGATTAGTAGTGCAGTAGTGGAAGGCCAGCTTATTCTGAAGGCCCAGCACGTGTGACACACTAGTGTTTACACCCTGCTTTAACAGCCCAGAGGAAAAACATGCACTAACCTTGTTATCTGACACTCTGGTGTCATCTAACACAGCTATTCAACACTAACAACATTTATAGTTCAAAAAAGTGGGAAAAGCATCAGATCTCCCCTCTGTAAAGGTGGACCTAATGCCGGGATCAGACTGCATGATTTTTAGTTTTTTGATGATGGTATTCATGTCTAATGTCATGTTTTATCAGTAGTTCAATAAATGCTTGATCAGGAGACTGCAAGCACTGCAAATTTGAGCCCAACCAATCTTCGTTCAGGTCTTTTTTGTGTCACGGGGAGGAGGCTCAATAAATGGGCAGCCATAGCTACAGAAGGAGTGTCATTGAACACATTGGAGGAGTTGTCAATCTCAGTAAAAATTCATCATCATCTTCGTCTCGGTCGGGTCGCGGGGGCAACAGCCTAAATAGTGAGGTCCAGACGTCCCTCTCCCCAGCCACTTCCTCCAGCTCTTCCGGGGGGACACCGAGGCGTTCCCAGACCCGCCGAGAGACTTAGTCCCTCCAGCGTATTCTGGGTTGACCTTGGGATCTCTTCCTGGTTGGACATGCCAGAGACACCACACCAGGGAGGCGTTCAGGAGGCATTCTAATCAAATACCACCTCAACTGGCTCCTCTCAATGTGATTCTGATATTCTAGGTATTCTCGATGTTTGTTTTTTTTTTGTTTGTTTTTGTTTATTTATTTATTTAATCAGGGAAGTGTGGAGCGTCCCAGATCACCACAATGCTGTTTATTGATTAAGGCCCACTACAAGGACTGTTCGTTATTCCTGAAGTTCATATTTGGGGTTGACATGAAAGTGTATCAGCCACAACAAAATCAGGCTGATATGATGATGATAAATGATAATCAGGCTGCATTTATGAGTTTATGTGTGTTTAGTCCGGTCCGAGCATTAACGACCTTAACATTAAACACAGTTTGTCATTGGTGCTGAAAACACTCGCAGGTTATTTTAAGATCCAGACTTTACTCTGTTTACTGGTTCAGCTTGTATTTTCAGAGTAATAACTAATAGCAGGCAGTTCCTTAAAGGGACTCGGTCATGGCTGACACATGTGTAAACATTTACATTATATGTATGTATGCGTATATGCATGTTAATTTCTTTTAAATATTAAAGGAACATTTAGTGAAACTTGCATTTTTTTTTTAGACATTCCTAATTGGTTCTATGGATGAATCAGAAAACTTTATTGATCCCAGAGGAAATGTATAAACCATTCATTCATTCATTTTCTAAGCCGCTTGAGGGCCTTGTTCAAGGGCCCAGCAGTGGCAGCTTGGTGATACTGGGGTTTGAACCCCCAACCTTCAGATCAGCAACCCAGAGCCTTAACCAGGGAGCATGAACCACGTGCAGGAACTTTTTGAGATTCTATTCAAAGCTATAGGCTATTTTATTTCATGTTTGGTGAACACAGAATCAAAACCTTGTGCAACTCAAAACTCCGATGGCCCTTTAATTTTCTCCTCGTTTTATTTAACCAAACAGCAGTATGGAGGCAAGGCCCAAGGATGGCTATTTTTAAATATGCAAAGTCAACATCTTGGGAACATGAAGAACCTGTTTAACCACAAAGAAAGCAAAGAGTTTTTAATGTGAAATTCAGACAAAGAAATGAACAAACGACAAGCTAACAAAAGTCTAACAGAAACATGGCTGAATCAAACAGCAACTGGAGGGGCATTCCGCTACGCAGCATGGATAATGTAGCAGATAGGACTGATCTGGGTACTGGTTTGAATTACCCCTAGGCTCATCTTTCAATATATACTATAGAATGCAGATGTGACCAAATTAGGGAAATAAACTCTATTGTTTATGACCTTTTTGAATGTCACTCAAGGTCAAAGGTAATTGTTTTATTTGAAAGTCCATATATGGTTGCCGATTAGTGTTAGTGTTGCGTATTAGTTATAAATGCTCTATCTCAAAATTTTGTGACTTTGATTCGACCTTCACCTTTGGTCTTGACATTCCAAAGTCAAACCATCTCTGGGACCCGGGGACGAAGAGACAAACACTGGTGATTACCATCACACCGCTACCAAGATGTTTAAACCATTCTAATGTGTTTCAGAAAAGTAGTCCTTATTAGTTCCCACCCACAAAGTGGCTCGGGAGCTCTAGGAATGGGTTCTGTCTGTCTGTCCATCACACTTTACTTTCCGGACATTTGCTTGCCGCGCGCCGAAGCTGTGGCTTTTAAACTTGGTATGCTGGCTCGCTACTATGAGTGCTAGGATGAGTTTGTGTGTGAGTGACCTTGACCTACTTTTCAAGGTCGCAGAGGCAAAACTGTATATTAGGTTTCGGGACATTTATGTGCCGCGCGCTGAAGCTGGAGCTTTCAAACTTGGTTTGCTTGTTCTATGTTGGGATATTATGAAATGGTCCTTTTGGTGGGAGCATCTGGACCCCTGTGGTCTATTATTCATTTATTTATTTATATATATATACTGCATTAATCCCACAAGGGAAATTTGGCTCTGCATTCAACCCATCCCAATTGAGCACACACACACACACACACTCATAGTCGGAGCAGTGGGCAGCCACAGTGTGGTGCCTGGAGAGCAGTTTGGGGTTAGGTACCTTGCACAAGAGCACTTTAGCTGTGAAGGTGGAAGAAGGGCAGGTGTTGTTCACTCCCTGTACCACACATTTCGGGAATTGAACCAGTGACCTCTTGGTCCCAAACCTGCTTCTCTAACCATTAAGCGACGGCTACCCGAACAGCTGTTATAGGAAAACAGGAACTGGAAGAACACTGATGCTGGAACATTTTCTTTGAAGGATATTTAGTTATTCGGTGCATATAAATGATTCAGTCGGTCGTCTTCAGGAAGTAGTTGATGCCTGTTTCAAGTGAAAGCAGTGTGTAATTAAAACATATCCACAGTTGTAAGGAATGGGATGTCAATTGGTTGTCAGACACACACTCCTCTAATTGATCAGTGCAGTAAAAGTGACACTTGTACCTGCAGGCAATAATAATACATGTTATTATATAAATCTAAAATGTGTATATCTGAAATGATCTTGTAATGAAAGCCCCATTCGGTGTTTTTGTGTCTCCAGGCTTGTATTGATGAGAACGCTGAGATGGTTCAATTTCTTGTGGAGAACGGTAGCGAAGTGAACCGAGGAGACAACGAGGGCTGGACACCCCTTCATGCAGCTGCTTCCTGTGGCTTCATCCAGATTACTAAGTCAGTGCACACACTCGTACTCCTGTGTGTGTGTTTGTACTTTTTGTGTTGTGATGCAATATAAGTGTTTATGGGTTAGGGGTTAATCTCGATAGAGGTGCGATAGAAAAGATTTTTTTTGCAAATTTTGAAATTTGCATCAAGATGTTTTGCAACCCCACATGCTTGGCGAAAAAAACGAAAATCAGTTGTGTTTTGTTTGCTTTTTGTTCTCAAACCATTCGCTTTTTATTTGTGCGTTATTAGCACGAACAAAATGCGTATAATGTACGAATGATGACAAAAAATATGGAATACGGTGGATGCCAGCAAGTCCCAGACTTTCCGCGTGGAAGTCTACAACTTGTCGCTTTTCCTAGCGAACGATAAATGAATAATTTGCGAGCAAATTCCTTCTCACGACATGTGCGGACTGTTTGAGATGAGTTGGAGACTACTCCGCGTCACAGCCTCGTTTTGCGACATTCGTGGAAATTTCAAACGTTGCGATTTTTTGCGATGCGACAATTTTTTGCGAGGAGTTCACGAACCAGGCGACCAAAATGCGATGCCGCGAATAATGACGACAAATTTGAGATTGAAAAGCGGCAGAAGTGAATTGGCATTTGCGTCGGTCACATTTCCATCGCACCTCTAGTGTGATCGCGTCCTAATGTCAAGTGTGAGTAGATAGGAGCCAGTATACTGTCATATGTTATGCCGTTCATCCTTTGGAACCTTGTCCGCGGCGTCCATGTTGCAGGTACCTGATCGAGCACGGTGCGCATGTGGGAGCAGTGAACAGCGAGGGGGAACTTCCTTTGGATGTGGCCACGGAGGAAGCCATGGAAAGGCTGTTAAAGGCTGAGATCAAAAAGCAAGGTGAGAGCAGGGAGGAGTGATTGATCAAATGGAGTGAGAGAAGGAGAACCCTTATAATAACAGATCATCATGAGAGAGAAGATGATTGTCCTGAATATCACCAACAGGGTTTACATTTCCACCGCTGCTTATTAAAGTGCGGCGCTGTGCTTGGTGTGTGTTACACTCGTGTCAAAAATGATTCATGAGTGTGTTCTGCTGAAACTGATTTCGGATCGAATAAAATCATAGTTGACAGTGGTAGGAGCAGTGATGACGGGACAGTGGTGGATCAGTGGCTCATGGGTTAAGGCTCTGCGTTACTGATCAGAAGGTTGGCGGCTTATAAGCCCCAGTGCCAACAAGTTAGCACTGTTGGGCTTATGAGCAAGGCCTCTACTCCTCAACTGCTCATTGTGTAAATGAGACTAAAATGTACCTCGATGATCTATCTTCAAACAGTCTTTCTATATGAATCACGTTACCATGAAATGCATGTACGAGAACTGCTCAGAAAAGTAAAGGACTGTTAATGTGGCGAACGAACAGTCGATCAGTCATGTTTGTGTAGCAGTATCAGGCAGTACCTCTCGTGGGTCAGTCTGTCACATGACACTCTGCTGTCAACATCAGGACCTGAGCAGCACATGTTTTCGTGACAGCATGCACATGTGGATTTGCGATTTTACTACAGAGAGCAAACGTCAAATTCCGATTCTGACTGCAACGACCCTTGAGATGCCTCAGTGGGGTGGCTGTAGTGTTTTGAGTGGTATTTATGCATCATCAGAGGAAAAACATTAGCCAACAATGCCCTCTTGAAGTGTGAATGGCACTCAAAAACCCCTCACCCAGCTCACTGCATCATTGCTGTAGGTGCACTTAAGCATTTCAAGGGTCTCTGCTGCAAATGTGCAAATTGTAAGTGACCAAAAAAAATAAAAAATAAGTGTAATAGGTCTAGGTTTAGGTCTAGGTTCATCACTTTATGGGGACCTAAATCTGTTTACACGGTCACATTATGGGGACTTGTCTTCCTTATGGGGAATAAAGACAAACTCCCATAATAATATACATCATTTAAATAAAGGGTTAGGGTAAATCTCCAGGAAATGAATGAAAGTCTATGTATTGTGCCCTGACGTTATGGAAACAAGACTGTGTGTGTGTGTGTGTGTGTGTGTGTGTGTGTGTGTGTGTGTGTGTGTGTGTGTGTGTGT
>JBCNYH010000007.1:5635094-5645756 GCA_039654325.1 Tandanus tandanus
CTATCTGAACCTACACTGGGCGAAGGCGTGGTATACCTCGAGCAGCACGCCAGAGCGTCACAGGGCCAACACACACACACACACACACACACACACAACCATTTACACTGACACCGGGGGTAAATTTAAAACAGACAATTAGTCTAATGTGCATGTCTTTGGACTGTTGGAGGAAACCAGAGTACCCAGAGGAAACCCACACAAGCACAGGGAGAACATGCAAACTCCACACAGAAATGCCCAAGCCAGGACCTCGAACCCTGGACCCCTGTGACCTTTCTGACTAAGAAAAAGTCTTCCAAGCACATCATATAACTACCAAGAGGAGCACGTGACTGCACCTAAAATCTAGCAAGGGTGTAAAAAAAAATGCTAAAGACGTGTTTATCTGTGCTGGCTTTTTGTGTATCTTCAGACTGAAAATGGACTGAAAGCTGGCATCTAAGGTGACCCAGATAATATGATCCAAAGCCCCATACACAGCTACTTGCAATACACTGTGGGTTCCAACTTGCTCATATCCAGCATTAACAGTTTCAGCAGTTTGTGCTAGAGTAGCTCTTTTGTGGGATCAGTCCAGACTTTCCAGCCTTCACTAGTACCAATGTGCATCAGTGAGCCTTGGGCATCCATGACACTCCAGCCAGTGGTATGTACTTACCACTGCATACCAGGACCACCCCACTAGAACCAATCATTTATCCATCACAATGTCAATGTCAAAGTCACTCATCCCTACACTTGCTCATTTTTCCTGCTTCCAGCACATCAACTTCAAGAACTGAATGTTCACTTTCTGCCTTACACATCCCACCCCTTGTCAGGTGCCACTGTAACGTGATAATCATCTCCTACGGCCGATCAGTGTACTTAACAGTATATTTTTAACAGGGAAATACGTATATACTAACATATGGAGCAGCACGGTGATGTAGTGGTTAGCATGTCTGCCTCACAGCAAGAAGGTCATGGGGTCAAGTCCCGGGCTCGGCGAGGGCGTATCTGTGTGGAGTTTGCATGTTCCCCCCCATGCTTGAGTGGGTTTCATTATGCTAGTTGACTTTCACATTGCTCCTAGGAGTGAGTGTGAGTGTGAATGGTTGTGTGTGTTGGCCCTGCGATGGCCTGGCGAGCTGTTTTGGGTGTACCCTACCTTCAGCCAGTGTCAGCTGGGATAGGTTCACTACCGTTTACAACAGCTTAATTTTACACTATAGTATCAGTTTAACACTTCATAGAAAGAAACTGTTCCAGCTCTATGCTAAAGCTAAAATTCCCAAGGACAAGACCAGGACCACTGGGAGGACGACAGGTAAATTCCATCACACCACTGGATTGTCTCCTTTCACTCCATCTTTCTGAAAGAAAACGTATCACATTGATTCTTCAGTGGATGGAAGTGTCCTGCTGGACTACACAACGGCTAACACCAGCATGTCAGCGAGGGGTTGTGTTTCTGGATGGGTGCACCTGAGCAACACACTGTATGACCTGTAACTGAAAATCATTGTGTTCCGGATCTCTGTAAGATGTGTACATTTATTTTCATACCCCACTACAGTATATTACTGACAGATGACTCATGGGAAACTTTCTGTCCATCCTTCTGTTATCTACATCGCTTATCCATCAGGGCCGTGGAGGAATCCAGAACCAATCCCAGATGACTTCAGGCAAGAGGAGGCCTTTTCACTAATCTATTGCAGAGCTCACATACACACAGACCACTATTCACACTCACATTCACACCTGTGGACAGTTTGGGGTATCCAGTTGACCTAATGGGCATGTCCTGGAGGAAACTCGCACAAGCTGTGCTCTCCGTGCGTGCGTGGGATTCCTTCGGGTTTCTCCCACAGTCCAAAGACATGCACATTAGGCAAATCTGCTGTTCTAAATTGCCCCTAGGTGTAAGGGTGAATGGTTGTGTGCATTGGCCCTGCGATAGTCTGGCGAACTGTTCAGGGTGTACCCCACCTTCGCCCAGAGTCAGCTGAGATAGGCTCCTCCCTCACTGCAACCCTAATAGGATGAAGCGGTTCAGCAAATGAGTGGGCGAGTGATTAGGAATGTGGGTGGGACGGTGATGTAGTGCTTTTAGTGTAGTGTATGTCCACTTCACAGCAAGAAGGTCCAAGGATCAGGCATTTCTGTGTGGAGGTTGCATGTTCTCCCTGTGCTTACGTGGGTTTTCCTCTGGGTAGTCCGGTTTCCTCCCTCAGTCCAAAGCCATTTACATGAATGGTATTTTGGCAGACGCTCTTATCCAGAGCGACTTACATTTTGTTTCATTTATACAACTGAGAAGAGAGGGTTATGGGCCCAACAGTGGCAGATGGGTGGGACTGAGCTTAAACCTGAACCTTTTGGGGGGGGGGGGGGGGGGCTCATTACATGTACATTATACATCCCCCTGTCAGCTGAGGATCATCTGACCACTCACAGTAGAAGCGTCTTTAGCTAAAGTTACTTAACCGTTCTGGGATCATCTTTGATGTTTTCTGCATGCTGGTATTAATGGAAATGCGCGTCTCGAGAGCTGATCTGAGATCAGCGCCTAAAACAACAACAGTGAAGCCCCGCCTCCGGTCCCGCCCCCATGGCTTCTGTACCAATGGTAAGGTTGGGCTTCCTGCAGTAGTGAGAGAAGCGGATGTTAGCACAAGAGTTACAACAAACTTTTCCTTTGTAAGAATTCGCTTCCGGGGTTGGCTGTAACAGGTTGTGGGTAAATTCGGGAACTTTGTATTTTTGCAGTGTCACAGTGAGACTTTCCTTTCAGACGGTATGTATAAAGAGCTTAATTTCCACACATACACATGAAGAGTCTCCTTTAAACCGCTTCTGAGAAACATTACAGTCTTTATTAAACTTTATAAACTGTAAAGCTGTTTGTTATTAAGTAGAAATTGGTGCTAAATTCGAAGGAAATGAGTTATAGTTCAGTCTCAGTCATGTTTCTATTCAGCCATGCTGAAGCCTGCTTGTGTTTATAGTAAGGTCACGTGACACCCCACTCCTGACCCCATGTGACTTCTCATCATTGCACCAGAACTAAATCAGGAGTTCCTAGTAGTAGTTAGCACGTCTGCCTCACAGCAAGAAGGTCCTGGGTTCGGGGAGGGCGTTATTGCCCCTGGGTGTGAGTGTGACTGGTTGTGTGGTGGGCAAGCTGTTCAGGGTGTACCCCACCTTCGCCCAGTGTCGGCTGAGATAGGCTCCAGCCTCCCCGAGACCCTAGTAGTAGGATTAAGCGGTTTGACGAGAGAGTGAGGGAATGGGACCACCAAGGGTAAATGTTTCATGTACACGAAAAAAGCAGTCATGATTTATAATCACTGCAGGTAAGGTGGATCTTGCTGAGTAGTACACTATACACTCACTCACTCGTTTGCTAAACCGCTTCATCCTCTTTTAGGGTTGCGGGGAGGCTGGAGCCTGTCTCAGCTGACGCTGGGCAAAGGTGGGGTACAGGTGAGGTTGAGGGCTCCCGTCCCTCAAAGGCCCTTCTGAAGCCAGGCCTCATCCACATGCGCTCTGACTGCAGGTTTGTGCAGGGTAAGGTCACGCATGAGCAGAGAGACACGGGAGCATTTGATTGGATATTTCCTAGCAGACCACAAGGCAGTGATTGGTCGGTGTTTGAGGACAGACTTTTTTTTTTAATCTCATAAGTTACAAATTGCTGTTGGGGTGTAAAGACTATTTCAAGCATTATAACAGTTTGTGTGTACAGCTAAACATTTACCAACCCCAGCTTTAAGATCACTGAATGTTTTAGTATATACTACATGGAAACACAGGAAAGGCAAACTAAAACAAGATCCTTTATTTTTTTTTTTCCAATTTTAAACCAATGATGAGGATGCCTACTCCAGGTCACAGTGACAAACCGTGTCCCTCATTTTGCTTCAAGAATGAGCCATTCGGGGTAATGTTTTTTATTCCCTAGGTAGCAGACCAATCAGATCGTGGCATTCTTGTACAGAGGTTGTAACACTACAAAATGTGGAAGAAGTTCACGGGGTGAATACTTATACAAGGCAAGTTCTCACAGTCGGTACTTCTGTTTTCCAGAGATGGACGCAGACTCAGCTGACCCTTATATATTTTCATCTCACTCGTTGCCCTCTGACCACCGTTTCCTGCCACCTCTGACCAATGGGATGCTGGGATGGAGAGTGTTTGGAAAAATTATGCATAAGGCAGGAGTCTATAATGGAAAAGTCGGAGCCTGTCACCGAGCTGATATACCATGTCCGCTTGCAGTCAGGATGATGGTCGAGGAGGGGAAGCACATGTACAGTCTGGACACCCACACTGGTACAGCCACCTCTATATACCCCATTCTGTTTAGATTTGCTATAGGGTGCCACTCTGTATATCTGGACGATAGGGTATCTCTTTTTTTTTTACCCCCTGCAGGAATGTTCACTCACACAGTACGTACCCCTTATGTGGAAGCATCTCAGGTGTTCTATGCTCATCGACAGTATCCCAATCTGCTGGTCATGGAAGTGCAGCTAAAGCGTCAGAAGAGCTCTGACGAACCAATTACAGTGGAGCTGGATAGTTCTTTCACTCCTCAGAGTCCTGACATTGCTTTTGAGAACGCTCCTGACTACAGAGGAGGAAGGTATGTTCAAGAAAATCCTAGGGATATTCTAGAGATGTGTGTTTGGGTGTCAGAAGCTCAATAGGTTATCACTGAATTTAATCTGTAAAGCCCCTACTTTATCCTGAATGCACATACCTCTTTATCACCAGCAGGGATCGGGTTATATTTTGGTCCACAAACCGATTTTAATACTTTTAGAGCATTCTGATTTTAAAAACCAATGATAAATTAACTGGTTTGGAGCCTGGGTAGCATGGCGGCGTAGTGGTTAGCATGTCCGCCTCACAGAAAGAAGGTCCTGGGTTCGAGTTCTGTGCTTGGGCGTTTCTGTGTGGAGTTTGCATGTTCTCCCATTGCTTGCGTGGTTTTCCTCCGGGTACTCTGTTTCCTCCCAGAGTCCAAAGACATGCACATTAGATGAACTGGCTGTTCTAAATTGCCCCTAGGTGTGGATGAGAGTGTGAATGGTAGTAGAGTGTGAATGGTAGTAGAGTGTGAATGGTAGTAGAGTGTGAATGGTAGTAGAGTGGGCATGGTAATAACATCAGTGGGCGTGGTAATAACATCAGTGGGCGTGGTAATAACATCAGTGGGCATGGTAATAACATCAGTGGGCGTGGTAATAACATCAGTGGACGTGGTAATAACATCAGTGGACGTGGTAGTAACATCAGTGGACGTGGTAGTAACATACGTGGGCGTGGTAGTAACATACGTGGGCGTGGTAGTAACATACGTGGGCGTGGTAATAACATCAGTGGGCGTGGTAATAACATCAGTGGGCGTGGTAATAACATCAGTGGTCGTGGTAGTAACATACGTGGGCGTGGTAGTAACATCAGTGGGCGTGGTAGTAACATCAGTGGGCGTGGTAGTAACATCAGTGGGCGTGGCAGTAACATCAGTGGGCGTGGCAGTAACGTCAGTGGGCGTGGCAGTAACGTCAGTGGGCGTGGCAGTAACGTCAGTGGGCGTGGCAATAGCGTCAGTGGGCGTGGCAATAGCGTCAGTGGGCGTGGCAATAGCGTCAGTGGGCGTGGTAATAACATCAGTGGGCGTGGTAATAACATCAGTGGGCGTGATAATAACATACGTGGGTGTGATGACATACGTGGACGTGGTAATAACATCAGTGGACGTGGTAATAACATCAGTGGACGTGGTAGTAACATCAGTGGGCGTGGTAGTAACATCAGTGGGCGTGGTAATAACATCAGTGGGCGTGGTAATAACATCAGTGGGCGTGGTAATAACATCAGTGGGCGTGGCAGTAACATACGTGGGCGTGGTAATAACATCAGTGGGCATGGTAATAACATACGTGGGCGTGGTAATAACATCAGTGGGCATGGTAATAACATACGTGGGCGTGGTAATAACATCAGTGGACATGGTGTTAGTTTAGCCCGCCATTAGTGCAGTGCCCTGTATTGATAACACACCATTGATTACAATGTTTCTGTTCAAAAATCTGGTAAAACCGTGGGCTGGTTTGCCAGCTGGCACTAAGGCTCCAAGACTCATGAACTGAAGCGGTTGAAGAACCCGTTCCCTCTTGGTTGAAAAACGGTAATATCAAACACGTTTTTCTTTTATCATTTTTTTTTTTTTTTAACCAGGCACATGTTTGGACACACTATGTCAACAGAATTCCCTGAAGTACATCGTCCTTGTGTGCACCTTATCTGGACGCCACCTGTCTCCTATGTAACGTTACAGCCTGACCAGAGCCAGTGTAGCTGGAGCTTCCTGGTTGCAGTTGCAGAGAGCAGTGAAATTGCCCAGTTTTGCTTTGACACTGCTTTAGAGCTCACCGAACGTGGCGACCTGCAGGGTTCCCATGTAAGGGCGTGGGCGGAGCTATGGCATGCCAGCAGTGTGGAGCTGGACGGACCAAAGCCTTTAAGTCAAGCTGTGATTGGCTGCATGTTCTACCTTCTGAGTGCATTCCCCTCTCTGACCGAGACGCCCACACCGTTCGGGGGCATCAGTCCCGGTGGATTGTCTAACGGGGGACATGGAGAAGGACAGGACTACTGGGGGCATGTTTTCTGGGATCAGGTACAGTTCTGAATAGTAGGAATCACTGGTGGTGTGCACTTACTGACCACTTTATTAGGAACCTCGGGACACCATTTATCCTTACTTACTTACTCATTTTTCAAACCGCTTACTCCTATTAGGGTCGCAGGGAGGCTGGCGCCTATCTTAGCCGACACTGGGTGAAGGAAGTGTACACCCTGAACAGTTCGTCAGACCATACCTTGGCCAGCACACACAACCATTCACACTCACACCTAGGGGCAATTTGGACTGTGGGAGGAAACTGGAGTACCCAGAGGAAACCCATACAAGCACGGTGAGAGCATGCAAACTCCACACAGAGACACCCTCGCCGAAAACCCAGGATTTTCTTGCTGTGAGTAGGACGTACTAACCACTATGGCACTATGCCGTCCTGCACACTGTGTATTCAGTCATGTAACTGGGCAGTCAGGTGGCAGCACGGCAGGATGTAACCTCATGCAGCTATAGGTCAGGAGTCATAGTTTAAATCCACAACAAACAACCCAGTGAAGCGGATGAAGGGTATAGAAAACGGTTCTTCATTCCAAAACTTGTTTCATGACTGAGACCTGAATATAATATATTACATTAAGTATAAAACTTCTGTGGTATCTGCGATGGCCTGGCGAGCTGTCCAGGGTTTACCTCGCCAAGGGTCGATTTTACAAGTCGGAACTCTGACTTTGAGTGGTGATATATATTATTATATATGGTGGCATATATAATGAATGAAATCTATATAAACGATTTTTTTTTTTTTTTGTGTCTAGGACACATGGATGTATCCTAACATTGCACTCTTTCACCCTACCCTGGCCAGAGCTGTCCTGGACTACAGAATGCGAACATCAGAAGGTGCCCAGATCAATGCCCAGAAGCAGGGCTGTAAGGTATGAATGAGATTTGGGGGTTTGATCAAAATGAACAGAATTGGAGCTTTAGTTTGCACTGTGGTTGCCACACGACTGTGAAGATGAAGATATGACAGTAACGGATTGGTTCCAGAAGGTGGCAGTAATGTGTAATAAAGGAAACCCTAAAACTAACACGACAACTAATAAAAACTAAACTAAAACCAGTCCATTCCTCAAAGTAAAAATAGAGCTTTCACAAAGTAAACTGAAATAAAAAAGGGAGATTAAATAAAAATAAAAACAAATGTAAACTGAAAAATGACTGTAAAGCAACCTTACTGTGGAAAAGTAGTGACCAAATGAACATAAAAGAAGTACAAACAGCTGTAGAGTGCAAAACTCTGCCAAGCAAGGAAAAAAAGGACATAAGTACACATCATCCCCTGCTGGGCTTGTTGTAATACCACACTTCCAAAAAAAAATCATCCTGTCTAAGCAATTCCTGGATCCAGAATTGGATGTGTATAAAATCTAAAAATCCAGAATCTAATGGAGTGTTCCTTGGGCTGTGCTCCACCCCTCCAAAACAATTCATCAAAATCTGTTCAGAACTTTTTGCTTAAAGTTGTTAACAAACAGACAGACAGACAGACAGGCAAACAAACCAGTGTGGACAAAAACATCACCTTCTTGCTGGAGGTAATAATCAGAAACCTGAACCTTTCAGTCTCCCTTCTATTCTCCTGCTTTTTCCGACAGCAGCAGTACAGAATTTGACATATCACACGTTTGCATGTGGTTTTTTTTTCTTTCCGAATTTCTACCCAGGGCTTGAAGTTTCCATGGGAGAGTGCTGTATCCGGTCAAGAAGTGAGCATAGAGGAGGTGTGTGGAACGCAGGAGATCCATATTAATGGAGATGTAGCTTTTGCCTTCCGTCAGTACCTCTACCTAACACAGGTACTCCTGTATCTCACACTAAATCAGCCTGAAGGTGTATGTTAACCAAACACCTTCAAAACTCCACCACTGTCCTCTTTAAAGGATATGGAATTATTTAAAGAGGGCGGTGCCAGTGACGTGGTGTGGGGTATTGCTGACTACTGGGTGTCGCGAGTTACCTGGGACCCCGATGACCAGCGCTACCACCTCAAAGGTACGTGAAGTGACGTCAACAGACAAAAGTTGCATCATTGTTTGAGCCGTTTCATTGAAAAGGGAATTCTGGGAGGTTTTCTGTTTATTTTGGTTAGGAGTGATGCCTCCTGATGAGTACAACAACAATGTTGACAACTCGGTGTACACCAACACTGTGGCCAAGTATAGGTGTGTGTGTGTGTGTGTGTGTGTGTGTGTGTGTGTGTGTGTGCTGTATGGTGCATGCTTACTTGTGTATTTAATAAACTTTTTTACCCTCATTTTCTCGTCTTGTTTATTAAACTGTATCTATTTGCCAGTCTGGAGTTTGCTGTGGACTTGGCTACATTGCTCCAGCGTCCTGCACCCTCAGAATGGCAGGAAGTAGCTGATAAGCTTAAAATCCCTTACGACCCCGGACTGAAGTACCACCCAGAATACGACGGCTACAAAAAGGGTGAACAGAAATGATTTTATGTTTCTTTGGGTGTCCCAGGTGTGTGTAAAAGAATCAAGTGTGAACTCTGGAGTTAGTTCCCACCACTAGGAGGTGCTACACTCCTCTGGCGAAGGTTTCGTGGTTGTTGTAGTAAGTTTGCCTGTCTGTTTGTAAACAATTTCCTGTCAAATCGATGGGACGGATTTCAGCCAGACATGTTCAGTATGTTACCCCACCCCCCGCTCACTCGCCAAACTGCTCAATCCTGTTAGGGTCACGGGGAAGTTGGTGCCTATCTCGGCCAATGTTGGGCAAAGGCGGGGTACACCCTAAACAACTCACCAGATCATCACAAGGCAATACATACACAACCATTTACACTCACACTCACACCTAGGGTCAATCTAAAACAGCCAATTAGCTTAATGTGCATGTCTTTAGACTGTAGGAGGAAACCGGATGACCCGGAGGAAACCCATGCAAGCATGGGGAGAGCATGCAAACTCTACACAGAAATGCCTGAGCCCGGAAATCAAACCCAGGGCCTTCTTGCTGTGAGGTGGACAGGCTAACTACATACTAGCCTCTAGTTAGATTAATGTGTCTGTGCGTCTTAAGTCTATAAAGTGATGTAAAAAGATGGACATCAAATGGGCGACTAAAAAAAGGCCTTTAACCACTTCTGGTGTAAATTTTAAATTTGAGTGTTAATACGACATCTTGTTTACGTTTACGATACAGGAAATGAAGTGAAGCAGGCTGATGTCATTCTGTTAGGATTTCCACTGGGATTACCCATGAGCCCAGAGGTCAGACGGAACGATCTGGAATTTTACGAGGCTGTCACGGACCCTCTTGGTCCTGCTATGACGTGGGTAAGAATGCCCGGGTTTCTAGTTTGAAATGATTGGTACAATACTTGTGTTAGTTATTTCAGTAGGGGATCAGAGTGAAACTGTGTGTGTGTGTGTGTGTGTGTGTGTGTGTGTGTGTGTGTGTGCCACCAAAAGAGTATGTTTGCAGTGGGTTGGTTGGAGCTTGGTGAAGCTGAAAAAGCACAACAGCTTCTGCAAAAGTCCTTGAAAAATATACAGGAGCCTTTCCAGGTAATTTCTTTGCATTTTGTGTCCCCTCCATATTCTGTCTCAGGATCTATTCAGAAACATCCGCCTCGCCTTCAGCGCATAATCATTATTGATGCCATATATCGTCGACTTCCTGATGAAACCTGCAATTTCCATTTTTGACTTTTTTTTAGGAATGACAGAAAATGGAATGAAAAGGCTGCCGAGTGGCGCATCGACAAGGTGCACGATATCAACCTGGACATCAAGTTGGAATCCAGGTTGATGTCGCAGCCAACCGCGACTGGGAGTCCATGGGAGCTAATTGGCCGAGCTCTCAAGGGAGGGAAAGATGGCATTCTGTGCCAATCCATGGGCGTCTGTGAGCTGATTTGTATGAGGGGGCGGATAGCGCTTTCCCTCCGAGTGTGTTAGGCCGCCTCCAAATACGCATGCGCAGCAGTTCGTAAAGAGGCGGGTGGC